>JAOQMR010000006.1:16742639-16755935 GCA_027563865.1 Erythroxylum pelleterianum | reverse complement strand
TGATTCGTGGGTCTTCAAACTCCAAGTGTATCCGGTCCAAGGATTTGAGTTAAATGAATTAGTTTGGGCTCAATTCCGTTAAACTCTTCTCCAATAGGCTCGGAGTTCGCCATCTTCTCAATATAAAAGCCCACATGCGTACTAAGAGCCTCTTTAAATCTTTTGGTCCTAGCTTTGGTCGTGGCTCATTCTGGTATGATTAGCTCTCTGCCTGGTCTACTTGGACTTGCTCGATTGTCCATGGTCTCGCTTACATCAGTACATCCTTCCAAAAAAAAAGATCTCGGGTGAGTGTATATCAGGGGGTATCTAGTTGAAGATGCTGCAGACAACGTTAAAAGTTCTAGAAATTACCATTAATGAATAAACATAGCCTATTGTGTCGAAACTATAGTGAAGAAATACGCAAATGTTGAGGAGAGTGTATCAGTGGACCAAGGCCTGACCAATTATCATACCAGAGTGAAACCAATCTATCATTGCCTATCTTACAAGAGACCTCCTGTTGGACTGTGTCTCTTAATTTCAGAAGCTAAGTGAGGAAGTGGAAGTGTGAGGCCTTTGGCTTGATATCCCTTATGCAATTGCCTTTCAGGAAGTAAGAATGCAACTATTTAGTCCAAAGTGTATTTTTGTTCTCCAAAATCCACTAGAGCCTCTTGAGAATCAAAGCATAATTTGTGGTTTTGATGGATAAAATGTTGAGAACACCTTTTTCTTTCAGATGACAAAGGTCAGACCAACTAGCCTTAGCTACTCCAGGGTCACCATTCGGGTGGCTTCATAAAAAGGATCTTAGAATCCTTTCAATCGATTTGACGATGTTTTGAGATAAGAAAAATATGGGAACTCTAATAAACATGTAAAGAGTTAAGGACTAATTTTATAATCTACAACTTACCCGCGTAGGAGATGGATTTATTCACCCAAGATGTGACTCGCTTCTGAATCTTTTTTAAGAGAGGACTACATTCAGAATTATTGAGTCTCTTTGTCGCCATTGGGAGACCAAGATAAACTAGTGGGGGAGACTTAAGTTGCTAGCTCGTAGCTTCAGTTATAAGAGGCTCCAAGGAATAAGCGCTTTTGGATAAGAGAAAGTGACTCTTATGTAGGTTGATTTGCAGACCCAAGAATTGCCTGAAAGTTTCAACCGCTTGCATGTAAGAGTGGATTGAATCTAAGTTAGCCCTACAAAGAGAAGAAGATCATCTGCTAAGCAGAGGTTAGTTAGGCCAAGTTTTTAAAATTTTGTGTGGTATTTGAATCTAGGATTATAGAGGGCTACATAACTTCATATGTTTCAGGACAATAAAAACCATTTTGGTACTCTAGAAAAAATAAATAATTTGATAAGACTTTCTTATTTTATCTCTCAAATTACAATGAAAAGTAAGGAATTTTGTAATGTAGTAAAATTGGATCTGGAAAAAGAAAAAACAGAGAGATGTTAATTATTAGATTGTTTTCTAATAACTTATGTCAAGGCCCCTAACTTTATACTACTTTCTTTTCAAAAAAAAAACTGAATTCATTAAGATATCTACATTCAATAAAAAAATTCATATAAAACTGGTTATGGGTGATTGTGTGGTAACTGAAATCGTATTCATCTCATTGCAGAAAAACATATGTTATTAGAGATGTGAGAGAAGCTTGACATAAATTACTACAAGAAAACAAGGCATTTTGCGACGTTTTTAAAACATCACAAAATGTCCAAAAACGTTGCAGAATCCAATTTACAACGTTTTAAAAAACGTCACAAAAAACGTCGCGGAATGTGGTGTAGGCAAAAGGTTTTTACGACGTTTTCTGTAAAATGTGACAGAAAATATCAACATTTTGCGACGTTTCAAAAAATGTCACTTACCAACCAAGTCAGGGTTGCAATCATTTGGAATAGAAATAATCATTCTCAATCAAAATAGTCCGCATGCGAAGAGTGAAACTTGGGTCTTTGGCTTTTGCGAAAGTAACAAAAGTGTATTAGTGTGAAAATTTAGTGTGTATGATGAACACGATTTCAAGTCATCATAGAGACTTACTTGTGTTTCTTTATTCAAACTAATCAAAATTAGTAGACATAAAAGGAAAATGACAATGATAAGAGATAAGTAGGCTACTGATTGCCTCTTATTAGCTTTGATACCGTATCCCCATCAACTTTGAAGGCCTTTGAAAGTATGTCAGGACTGATCCCTGTTCCGAAGAGGGTTTTAGGAACAGAAATTGTTCCAGCATTTGCGCTTCCAAACATTGCAACAGCATAAGAAGGATAATCACTTTTGGTATTTATCTGGTAATGAACAAGCCCTTTAGGGAAGATGAACAAGTCAGAACTCTGAAGAGTTTGCTTATAGAGCTTATTAGATGAGTCAATAAGCCCTACTTCCAACTCTCCATGTAACACCATTAGCAGCTCAGATGCTCTTTGATGAATATGAGGGGGATTGATTCCGGAAGGAGGATATATGATCATAGAAGCCGATATTCCTTGTCCTTCCAGGGCTGGGAATTCTTTGACTGACGCTTTAGCTATTAAAGCTGTTGTTTTCCCAGTTACATTAGCTTTTCGGAGCAGCCTGAATCCTGTGTACGTTAAGTATTGCCTTGTTATGTTGTTCGGGTCAATACTCGAAGGAACCAAGAAATCCTTAAGAATATCTGGATCTCCTGCACGAACGAGAACTGCATGGACAATGGCTGCTACACTCAAGGTTGAGACAATGAACCTGGAAACGTTTTCCATTTTGTGGATTAAGTGGTTAATTATGTGAACTTTAACTTGAAGATTCATGATTTGGTCCTAGCTATTTATAGGCAGGGATACCAAAAAATTGCACCAGCTACAAGTTTGTAGCTTTGATAATTATCGTAGAGCTAATTCCCAGTGATTGGTGTCCTTAAAGAAGATGCAAATTTAACATTTCGAAACACTACACTTGAGATATACAAGATTGATTCTTGTTTTTGTTTCCATCTAATCAACTATTAGGGTTTGATGAGTTAACAATTCAAATAACATCGGTTTTCTGTTTATCAACTCAATGCTCATCCGTACGGTTCTACAAGCCAAAATCATGTTAATGAGATTTACATTATTATACTCGTTGTTTGTCATAGTTGTAGACAGCTTACAGTATATACTGCTAATTCTTTTTGTTTAAAGACCGTTTATTATGCAGGAACAAAGCTTTTTTTCTTCTTCTTTTTTTCCCTAAAGAGGCAGGACCAAAGTTGATGCGGGAAGATTGATGCGCATATTTTCATGGTTTTGTAATATTCCTTTCTTTTGCTGAAACCTTTTAGAAATATGAGGACGCTTGAAACAAAAGCAACTGGTAACATAAATAGAATGGGCTAGGTTAGACCGGCGATGACCGTTTTAAGACGGGGCTCGAGTTTGGGTTGAAGTTCGATGAGACACTACAACAAAGTAGACAATTAGCTATGAAAAATTTTAGTCAATTGCTCCAAAAAGGTCGTCTATAGTTATTTGTTAAGCTTCTATTTCATCGCATAAAGCATCATCAATTTCTCGTTGTTGAAAATTATAAGCGACGTTTTAAAAAATCATAGACAAAACATATTAACAGCGAAAATTTGTCGTAACTAAAGCATTACAAAAACGTAGATAGAAATCAAATGTTGGCAGGAAGAAAATTTGGCACCAAATGATTGACAACGAAAATAAAACATATCCAACAATTTTTGGCAACGTTTTTCTCCTCATAGCTATATGGTATTAGCTACGTTTTTCATAATGTAGCCAAATGTTAATTGCTACATTTTTAATAATATAGTGACATGTTATTTGTTATGTGTTTAGTCCATGATATTGAACAATATGTTTTGTATATAATGTATCAATATGTTTTTTATTGTAAATTATTTGTTTATTATTATAAAATTAAATTTTAGAAAAATATTATTAATTAAAAATGTTAAGCATTGTATATATAAAGTAAAATTATATAAATATTATTAAATTACACTAACAAAAGGAATATAACATTAAAGATATCATTTGTTCCTGTACAAGATATTAATGACAACTTGAGCAATTCTTATAGACAAAACAATAAATAAAGAGACCATTTGACAAATTAGAATATGTATGACATGCTACAAAAATGCTCATATAACAAAAATATTATAGCAAAACCCAAACGACTATGTAGTGTTGATCATATCCATGAACCTGCAATTGTTAACTAAAAAAATTGTAAGAATATTGATACACTAAGTATTTTGTGTTGATTAAAGAAGACACCACATAACTTTATCATTCGCAACACAATTACTCATTAGTTACAGCTTCATTCATTTTGTAATATGAGGAAAAAACTATTAAAATTAAATTATAGTATATATGGGAAATGATAGCAAAAGTATAGGAGATAGAATTAATATATTTCACTTTCCTCTAGATTTCTTTCATAATCTGGGCCAATTCATCTTTTGAATAACATATTATAATCCTCTTGAAGGTTTTTAATGATTGTTTTATATATTGAGATTGAAACATTTGGCTTAAGGCTATAGCCAAGGCCTTTCATATAGTTGGGACGAGTATTAAGTATTGTATCAAAAATTTCTTCAACGCTAAGCTCATTCCCCTCACATAGACTTCTCTAATAACTCTTGCATCTTACTTTAAAATTAAAAAGAAAAAACCAATATTCAATTCACATATTACCACTTACTACTACATTAATAAATGAACAAAAATATGGAAAAAAAATTTATAAATATATAATTGATTTCAACTTCTTCTAAAAACCATCATTTACCTTCTTTATAGTAAGTAAATTTATATAGTGTGATCCTATCACACTTTTGTCCATGTAGTTCCTTATCACTTTGTTTATGAAACAAAAAAAGGCATACACAAATAATTAAGTCTTCTTGATTTAAGTATAACTTGCAAGCATATATCTTACATATTTATTTCAAGCAACTAAAAATAAATTTGAGCCTTGATTATGATGTGTTTTTATTTTTGATCTATTGACCCTTGCCTTCTCATAATTTTCCTAAATCAAGACAAAAAACATAACTTATTCATTAAAATATCTAACAAGATTAATGCAAGCAAATGTGAAGGCAAATAAAACAAACATGAACTTTTAGGTAAGCTCAATAATCAAACAAACTATTCAATTTTCTTTAGACATTTGTTCATGAACATGACTTCGTGCTTATGCATTAGAAGGAAAAGATGTATAATACCTATGCAAATTAAAATGGCAATTCCTAGTTCTTTTTTTAATATTAAAGTATCATAGTTTGAAACATTTGAGTTCTTAAGATCCATGATATTCAATTTCATTTATGAACAATAAGTAAAAATATAATTAATCTCAAAATCATTGAAACAATATTGCTTAAAATTAAAGATTTTGTATAATCACTGCAACTCCTTCTAAAGAATTTTCAAGTAAGTTTTCTTCCTTCAAATCCTTAACATATTTCAGATAAGGTAATTCTTTTTTCACATTAATCCCTAACTCACTTGACAATTTCATAAATTAAGCCTTGTCTACAAGATGACGTTGCTAAGTATCAACTTATATTGACAACTTACAATTCATTGCAACTTTCATTTGTTGCAATTCACAACCTTTAGTTTTACCTCTAAATATATATTTCACATAGGTCTAATTGAAGGTATTAAAGATTAACAAACCTACATTAGTAACTTCATTTTTGTTTGAGGCAGAATGAATTTGTTGTATATCAATTGAATGTGGAATACTATTGTTGCTTTATTGTGGCAATATACTAAAACAAGCTCTATTTCCAATGGATAAAAAAAGAATGTGATAAGATAAGGTATATATATATATATTCACTTGAAGGTATAGAAATTTTAAACTTGTATGACTAATTTCATTGTTGTTTAAGGTAGAATGTTGCTGTTAACTAGGAACTGAATTTATAACATGATCTGATTGATCTAGTTGACATCCTTCCCTTCTACAATTTTTATAGTAACCATCCTCTTCCCTTTATTTTTATCAGATGTATATAACAAAAAACACATAAATGCTACTAACATTACAATAAGATAATAGAAATAGAACTTTCACGATTTATGCAATCATCATAATCAAGATACATTCAATCATCAACATTAATCGCATTATTAAGATAAATGTTACCAACTTTACAATAAACAATAGAAAGAGCACTATCATGATACATTATTCACATTAACAATATAAATGTTACCGACATTACAATAAGACAATATAAATATCACTTTTATGATATATTCAATCATCATAATCTAGATACATTCAATCATCAACATTAATCGCACTAACAATATAAATGTTAACAACATTACAATAAGATAACAAAAAGGGAACTTTCATAATACATTCAATCATCATAATCAAGATTTTTAAAATCATCATCATTAATTACATTATGACTCTACTCTTCATCGTTATTATATTTGGCTAAAGTATCATTATTGTTATATAATTCATCCTTACGATAGTCTTCACCCCTTTCTACGACAAGATTGTCTTATACTTCATTTGCTTATTGTATATTAGGATCAACATCTCTCTTATGAAATGATGACATATCCTCATCTTTAATTTCGAGAGCTACATTATTCAGCTACAATTCAATCTCTTCATATACTTCATCACCATCTTCACCCATCAGATCATTTTTCCTTTCACAAAAATGAAAAAAAAATATAGCTTTAAAACTTTTTCACAACTTTCCAATTGCCAATACATTGTCATGACCTATCCTTACCTTTCTAATCATTATCAGTAGACAAAAGTTTCGAGGATATACTCAAATCATTCCAAGATAGCATTTTAAATTAACTTGTAGGCCTCGTTTGGTTGGCAGGAATTGTTAGCTGGAAAAGTAATCTTTTTCCTAAAATTTAAATTATTATGTTTGGTTTGTTTTCTGAGTAGTTAGGAAAGTAAACACTTTCCTAATTTAAGGAAAGTAGTAGTACTTTCCCTGGATTCTAAATCCCAACACCCCCTTGGTATTTATATTACTTTCCTCAGGAATTTAATCTAAAAATTATACTGGCCAATTTAACCCTTCCTTCTCTCTCTACTCTACAACTTTAAAATATATAAATTTCAAATAAATTTTGATTTAATAATTAAAAATATATAAAAATAAATTTTAGTTTATAATAATAGTTTTTAAATTATTTATTTTTCAAAAAAAATATTTTATTAATAAATATTATATAAAATATTTAAATAAATTTAAATAAAATAATTTTTGTAAGTTTTATTTAATTTATAATTATTATTAGTAATAAAAATATTTATTATTATTTTAAAAAAATTAAAAATTCACAATAATTATAAAAGTTGAAATAAATAAAATAACTAATTAAAAAACTTTGAAAAAAAAGGAGAAGGAGAGATAAGAGGGAGGGAGGGAAAATTCAAAATTTTTTGAAAATTTTCCCTATTTTTTAAAATCTCCAGTATCGGTCGATATTTAGATTTTGAATATTTTTGCTCTTCAGGTTCATATTTTTCCTTATTTAACAATTTCAATTTTTATTCGGTTTGTAGAGATAGTTAGAAACATAAGTCAAAATTAAGTTACATTCCATAAAATACTGTTGCATACCAAACATTATAATAAGAATCCACCCAACTTTCCTATTAGAATTCTTATAAGTATCAAAACATGTGAATATCTTTACTTTCCATAGATTTATTTTCCAATGAATCATATTCCAAATTTACTTTACTTTCTCGTCAATCAAACGGGGCCGTAGGGATATCTCCAAAACCCACAGGTATTGTCATTTTTATGTAGCAAGAACATGAAAGCCACTTCCATATATGTCCTAACCTGTCTTTATGATTATATACATATCTAAAGCAAGCTATGTATGTAATATATTGTGTTATGTCACCTAAATTTTAACTAAAAAAGCTTTAAATTTATTTCTTACATTATTTTACCAAGTTTTTGGTACTCCTAATACTTCCCAAAAATCTTGTCATAAGACCTTTTATCAAATATAATAAAGATAAACATTATAAGAGTAAATATCATAAATATAAGATTTTCAAAATCACTCACGATTCATATTTACATCCTCAATTTGAGGCAATTGATAGAGAGAAAATGAAAATGGGAAATTTTTTTGAAATTTGACTAAGATAAATAGATTAAAGTTTGTATAAACTGGAAAAGGGATCGGTTGAAGAGTTAAAGTATAGTAAAGGAGAAGAATATTGATAGATTGATTGAGAAATTGAAATGTATTTACTCATTGAATTGTATCTCACAAAAAACTAGTTCAATTATCTTAATTTATGTATGAAACTTATTTTTGAAAAATAAGCTCAAATGTACTCCAATACGGTGAAGCTTAACATTCAATCTACCAAGCATGCAGTTTAATCATAAGTTTAGAGAAATATATCTTATTACTTTAATCTAGCTTGTTTAATATGGCACAACTAATTACCTTTAACAAGCTAAAAATGTAGAGTGTTGTTCATAAGTGTGTCGTTTATTTATTAGCCACAAGTTTTACTTTCATGCACATGAATGTATCTTCTATGCCCATAAATATTTGTCTAATTAAATTCCAAAAACATATGCTCTCACTGCCATGAAACCAAGTCATACCTTAGCTAGTAATATATATTTATAAATGTTCATCTATGAAATCAACTAATTATTTGAGAAAAAAATAAAGAGTAACGATTCTAATCCCTATAACATCTACCTAGGCATGTTTGATCTTTGTTCATAGGGTACTGAACTTACTACACTATTTAATGTCCTCCTTAATTGCTAAAGTTTAGAACTTTAGTCAATAGGCAAACCGCATTGGACTTTACCAAAAAACAATTGAAAAATCCAAAGGATGTAGTTTCGCAAAAATCTGGTTTTGCCATAGTTGCTTTGAATAATATCTGTCAATTGCTTGATATAAAGCAACTATATCAGCAGTTGTTAAATTTTCCAACACAAATGAAAATAGAAAAATTAAGCATGAAATAAACAAATCAACACGCGAGATTTTGTAACGCAGCTCGACACACCTTACTTACGTATGTGAGGCCCTCACCTAACTTAAACAACTTTCACTTGTAATACAATAGTTTTACTTAAGGTATTATAGAGCCGACTCACCCAACCCTTGACACTATCCCTCGTTCTCACAACCCATGAAAGTAAATCACTCTTATTAACATGACCAACTCGTGCTAACCTCAACTGAGGATTTTCATAACAATGTATGATAATAACGATAAGAAATAAACAACTCAAGTGATTAGAACAATAAGGACATAAACAAAGACACTCGAGATAAGAAAACAACTCCCCTAAAAATGTAGCTTCATCAACGACAGAATGGGAAGTTGCCCACTAAGAAATCTATTGTGAACTGTTGATATTATCATTGAAGCATTCCACGCACAATAGCCACAAATCACATAAAACCAACAAACGGTTCATCATCGAAATATGACAATTAATAGAGCTGCAAAAACCATATGACCTACTAGAAGTTTTTCCACCCAAACTCAATAACTGGACAACACAGAAAATCATATAACACTACAAAAATTGCAGTTGTCCAAGATGGATAAAATCACCAAAAGTTACCTGGAAAAGATAGCTCAATGTACCTAAAAATACAATTGCTAAGTCACAATATTCTAGTCATTTTTCCCACATAAAATGACCTCTCAATAGTCCAGAAATTTATGTCATTACCCATGGAATGTAGCTGTCAAATATGGATAAAACTTCCGAAATAGGCCGTCAAGAAGAGTCCAAAAATACTAAAAATTGCATCTTATTTTAATCAAGATATGGTGATTTTATTTCAATTAAATCCTATCTTAACTAGAATTTTATCTCAAATAAACCTTATCTTCAAGGAATCCCACATAAGATAAAATACTCGTGATAATCATATTCCTTAAATAGCCAAAGATGTTCAATTACAAATAAATGTACATAAATATCATGATCATGCACTGACAATAAATTCATCAACTTTATTTCAAAAATTCACAAGTCTAACAATTTTATTCACTACTTACTTAATGAAGACTCCAAAAGCTTCAACTATGTTCAAGCCCTAACTCCTTAAAAAATATGTAATCCACTGTGAACATTAACCATCTTCTGGTTTTTCTTAAGGCAGAAGAAACAATTTACAAGGTGAGATTGGTTTAGGAAAAGGGAAAAACACAGAAATCTCTTAGAAGGTGTTTGATGAAAAACTTTGTGTATGGAAAGAAATTTGGAAAAGATGATAACAAGGAAAGAACTTAGGAAAAGAACAAACCCCTTTTTAACTCTCAGATAACTCAGACTTACTTCTGACAAATAATAAAGGCAACTTTACACTTGTCACTTTTCCTAAGGTCCAACTCTAACTAAGTTTCTTTTGAAACTAACTAATTCTATCTTTACAATCTAACTATCTCTAAATATTCTTTTGATTTCTTGTTCCCTATTTTCCATAATACTCTATAAATTCTTAAAGTAAATCCTAAATTCACCAAAATTCACAAATACAATATTTCCATTAATCAGTAATATTTCCAATATAAATAAATTTCAAATTCACAAATTTCCCAAAAATTCCAATTCAATACAATTCCACCCAGAATCATTCATGAATACAGGTACAATTATTTTTATATGCAAAACCTTTACTATTCATATGTATGAGCATGTGATATTATGCATGAATATAAGATGTATTTTCTAATCTCTCAATAATCTCTCACATTTACTCCTTTAGCCTTAACATGGGTAACGGGGTGTTACAACGATGATGGTTTATCTTATAAAGAATTTATTAATGCCTAGAAATGTTGACTTCTAAAAGGAAGAAATTTTCTTTAAAGTATAAAGAGGTATAAAAACTATTAGGTATATGTATGAATGAGAATGAGAAATTAAAACATAATTTGTATGACATGATAGAATCTAAGATTATAGTTGTTAATAATGAACACGATTTATTGTACAAGAATGAGACATTAAAAAAGGAGATAAATATTCTTAAAGAGTCATTATCTAATTTAACTTTAGGGAGTGAAAACTGATTAGCTAGCTTAGAGCCTAACAGAGATGTAATGATAGGAATGGCCATAGGTACACTTATAGAAGTGTATCTCCTAATTCCAAAACTAATTTTGTGAAGAGAAAGCATATATATATACCGATAAACCATTGCCCAAGTCATCATATGAGCATATAATATTCAATTCTAGATATGAAACTTCAATTCTTATGCATCATCTTTTAAACCTAAAGGTAAAAATAAATTATATGTATTTATATATAGTTCACATTTTAAACAGAAAGGGTTTAGCATTTGAAAATCTCATGGAAAAAGAACATGTAATATTTTTTCTAATTTTTATGAAGCTCTTTATTGCAAAAATAAAAAAGAGCATAACATAAGTTAACAATTATCATAGGCTACTATTTAAGCAACTAGAACATGTTAACAATTCTCATTGGCCATATTTAGACCAAAAGAGTATGTTATATGCTAAACCTCTTGTTAGGTCTTATTATGATAACAAAAGTTCTTCATGTCCATTGTATATCCAAATTAAATCTCAAAATTACCAGCATATCTAAAGAAAACCTAAAAATGCATACATGTCACATTCTTATAAAATGCATATATGTCACATTCTTATAGATCATATATATAATTAATACATTTTTAAAGCATTTTATATAAGATGAGAATTTTATGGTTTTATATACATATTTAAAAAATCTATTTGAAATAATACTTATAAAGTAAACCAAAAAATATATAGGTTAAAGATTTAATAATTAACCCCTAAGGACCCAAGTTTGAGTAGGTAACTATAAATATTGATTTTTTCTCCTTATAACACAATATTAAGTAACATCAAATGAATACAAACAATTGGTACAACCTCCATTAATATCAAATTAGGACCACTAATATTATCTCCAAAAAATTGACTTTAAAAGAAATTTCATGATAAGTGATTAATTGAGCATTTATTTATTCTCTAATGCTTAGTGATTAATGCTTTTTTAGTGCCTAAGATACATATTTTGGTTCGTATTTGGTTTAGTTGCGTGTCTAAGGTACAAGTTGGAAGAAAAATAACCAAAATAAGCTAGATTTGCAGCTTTGTATGATTTTACTAATGTTTGATCTTATTTTTCTTCTTAGATCAAAAGGGAGTCAAGATGAAATGAGGACAAAGAATGGAAGAAGTCATTTTGGAGCCACACACCCATATGAAGAAGTATACACTCGTGTGTGATTAAATTCTTTAAATTGTTAATTAATGTATATAAAACATACAATTTACTCATTATTTTTTTGTATATAAAAGGTATTAAATATAAGATTTAATATATAATTAAATTATTGAATATATGTAATAAGTTAAGAAAATTAAATGTTTGCATTTTTATATTGCTCATTGTTGTCATAGAAAACAATATTACAAATATTAATCCTATCTTATAATAGCAAATACACATTCATCATCTTATCTTATAGGTAGTTAAATAAATAATAAAAAATAGTATGTAAATTTATGAGAGAATACTCATTACTCTACATAATGTAAAATTGTAAGTGTTTAAATTATTTTTACGATGTGTATAATTATAAAGTAAATTCTTTTTTGCAATGTGTGTTATCATAAAGAAAGATGTAAGAGGGAGTCTATCTAGAATATAGATATGCTTATAATTGAATATTGAATTCTTATAGTTATGTAATGATATTATATACAAAAATTGCATTTTTGAATTTGAATTTATTAATTTAATTTTGACAAATGTCTTCATTTATTTTTTAGATAAATGGAAGGGGTTCAGATACTCTTGATAATTCAACTATTTTAGGAAGATTTGATGATCCAACTTAGGCACATGCTAGATTGGTTCTTAGAGTGAAGAACTATGCAATTTGTGTGTATTGTAATAAGGATTTGAAATATGGAAGATCAATAGATTAAAGAAGCATTTAGTTGGAATCAAAGGAGAACTAGAGCCTTGTAAAAAAATAAGTCATGATGTGAAATGACAAACAAAAACTTTACTTGAAGAGTATCAACATGAAAAAGATAAAAGATAACGTGTTGGACCCCGAACCTTTCTTTGGAAATTAGAAAATTATGAAATAAAATTTAATGAGGAAATTAGAGTTGTTTAATGTGGTATTTGGGTAATATTGCAATGATATTTGAGGTTAATGCATGAAATGAGTATTTTGCATAGGAATGTGTAATTATA
>JAOQMR010000006.1:16707065-16721573 GCA_027563865.1 Erythroxylum pelleterianum | reverse complement strand
TTATATTTGGTATTAAGAAGAATTATTGAGGGTATATTAGGTAGTATGTATTTATTAGGTTACGTTCCATCCTAAACACCCCAAATCGGAGGTTTCTTATTTTCACTGTTTAGGATGGAATGGATAGTAACATGAAATCCTCCGCTTCCATCCCATTCCATTCCATTCCATTATAAAACTCTCAACCAAACGATGGAACTATGTTACGTTCCATCCCCTTCCATCTTTAACCCCCAAACCAAACAGAGCCTAAGAAATCTTCTAAGGAGGTAGAGAAACACTATCCAATTAATAATAGTCCCTATTCACTGATTAGTCCGATTAAAATAGATGATAGTAGCACTTATTTAGCCTAGTCTAAATCATATTTGTTGTCTAATACTCTGCGTATGGTTGCTGTCTCCGTTGGTAAAGACAGATAACAAAACACAAAAATCATGTGCTTCGTAGTGTTTGGTTGCTGATTCAACTTATTTTTGTTCTGACTCTAGATGACAAGAACATAATTATTATATATTAATTATATATAAGTGAATATTCCTGTACTACCCCTTGTTGTTCCCCACGGACGGAAGAGGCAAGGTTAGCCAAAAGATGGTTATCGGTATAAATAGATGAATAGTCATTCGATGCAAAATTCATTGAAATATTTTATTTACTCTCAGAATACGAATATAGAGTCCAATTATTATGAGTATTCACTAATATAACCAAACAAAAAGTGGGTATTAAAAAATTATTCTCTTTTCTTTTTGTAAGAACCCAAAGCATCCCTTTAGAATTATATACTATATATAATTATTTTTCAATTTTTAAAATTCTAACTAAATTTGAATAATTCTAACTATTAGTAATAATTCTAAATACTAAATATTTTTTTTGAAAGTCTAAATACTAAATATTAGATATATCAATTCGATCCGAGATCTTGGAACAAGTTCTACAACGGATCTAAAAATCTGGGTGATCTTCTCTATCTTCTATCTAATGAATGGGGAGTCCATTTTGAAATCGTCCGCCCTGCAACCACCCTCGAGTATATGCTTCAACAGGAATTATTCCCTGTACAATCAGTTAACGAAATCTCATATGACCGCTTTTCCATTTGTATAAATTGTAAACTTTTTTTTAATGATATAATCGAATTGGCCTACTGAAAGACAAACTCAGTATCAGTCCGATATAGTTTGGACTCCCCGATATGGAATTCCAACAATTGTACTAATCC
This sequence comes from Erythroxylum pelleterianum, assembly GCA_027563865.1. NCBI lineage: Eukaryota > Viridiplantae > Streptophyta > Magnoliopsida > Malpighiales > Erythroxylaceae > Erythroxylum > Erythroxylum pelleterianum. The sequence goes on along the minus strand of JAOQMR010000006.1, from coordinate 16,720,345 downwards.
ACTATATATAATTATTATTATATATTAATAATTAATATATATTAATTATATAATATATTAATTATTATATATAATACAATTCTAGCCTTAACATGAGTAATGGGATGTTACGCTCACTTCATTAAATTTTTATGTTACTCATTTTTTAAATTCCTTATTTATATATACAATTAAATTACTAATACAAATCATTCGTTTTAAAATAATCAATGAATTACATATTTCCAATCATATTATACTGCATGAGTACTTTAGTCATTAACACTGTTTTTTATATTCTGTCAACTGCAGCCAAACACATTTCTATCCTCGAGACGAACATAGTTTTATCTGTTTTATCCTTCACAACCAAACACCTCACTATCTCTAATTTTGTTATATTCTGTCCCCAAATTTTTGTTTCGTCCGTCTTCGCATATGGATCACGACAACCATATGCCGCATTAAGGCTAGAAGGCTACAAGGTTATATTGATGGGAATAAGAAATACCACCTGATGTTGATCCTACCTTTAGTCAATGGGAGTCTAATAATTCATTGGTTATGTCTTGGCTTCTTAATTCCATGCACCCTAAGATCTCCCACCAATATTTCCTACTTGACATTGCTGAGAAGATATGGAAAGCTGCAAAAACCACTTATTCTTGTATAGGAAATGATGCTGGGATCTTTGAACTCTGGAACAAAATTCATGGCACAAAGCAAGGTGAGCTTTTTTTGAGCTAGGTAGTTTATGATAGGAACTGAATTATCATCAAAATTTTCAAGTCAAGTGTGTTGATGGTGTGATACGGATTCAAAACATGCTTGAAAAGGAGCGAGTCTATGACGTTTTGGCTAGTTTGAATCCAGAATTTGATCAGTTGATTGTTTAAGTTACTGGCAGATGTCCTTTTCCCTCTCTTGAGGAGGCCCATCCTTTAATCCAACAGGAAGAGACTAGAAGAAATGTCATGCTTTATACTACACTAGTTGAGAAGTCGGGCTTAATAACCCATATTACTCATGAGCAACCAAAGGATGTTACTTCTGATAAAGATCATTTGCACTGTGATTACTGTGGAAAGGCAAGGCATACAAAAGAGACTTGCTAGAAGTTGCATAGGAGACTTACTAGGAGCCGAGGGAGAAAACAAGCTAACTCCACAAGGGCTCAAGAAAATTTTCTAGAAACTGTAGAATCATCCAAGAAGTCCACTTCAATTAATAGTCTCTCTTTTGATAAAATTCAGCATTTCAGATGTCTCCTGTCACAACTCAACTCTTCTTCTAGTGCTACCTCTAATTTTGTCAAGTCAGGTAACACTTTTGGTCAACTTAACTCATGGATTGTTGTTTCTGGTGCGAATAAGCATATGATAGGCATTTCTAAAGGCTTTTTTAACTATTGTCCTTGTCTAAAGGGGGATAGTGTTAGGGTGGCTGATGGGTCTTTAACTCCTATTTTTGGGACAAGTTCTATTGTTTGTACTCCTAATATTAAGATGTCTTCTATTCTTCATGTTCCTCAATTCCCTGTCAATATTTTATATGTCAATGTTATCACTAAAGCTCTAAACTATAAGGTTGATTTTTTTCCTGATTATTGTATCTTTCAAGATTTTCAAACATGATGTTAACAGGAAGAGGATTGGCAGTGGTAAAGAGCATCCTAGCTTATACATGATGGAAGACAGTCTAGGCTTGGCCGTTTTTGGGGAATATCAGGATGTTAACCAGGAAATAATATAGTGGCATAAGCAGTTAGGGCATCCATCATTTTTTGTTTTAGAAAAACCTATATCCCAGTTTATTTTCTAGAACTCGATTTGATTCTTTATCTTGTAATGCTTGTGACTATGCTAAACATATTAAAAAATATTACCATTCAAGTGATAATAAAGCCATTGTTCATTTTATGTTTGTTCATTCTGATTTTTAGGGGTTTACATAGACTGTTTCTTTATTTAGAAATCAACGGTTGTTACTTTCATTCATTGTTGCACTAGAATGACACTTGGGTGTATTTGATTAAAGCAAAAAGTGATGTTTTCTCCTACTTTCAATGGGGCACTCATCTAGTCTGCTAAGTGGAAAGTAATGTAGTTGAGAACCAGTGTTTGAATCACCTACAACCTATGTCTATATGCATTTAGGGATATCCAAAGCCACTACTTTAGATGTTTGAGGAAGGTTTAAATAGGGAGGTTGAGGGGTTAGTGTTTGGAACACTAGGTGAATAGTTTCCAGGGGTAAAATGAAAAGGAAATGAGATTCAAGAAAATGTCATGGCTAGTTGCCATATTACTGAAAGTGAAAAGGAGGTAGGTGGCTAGAATAGAAGTGGAGGTAATAGATGAAAAAGGAATATGAAAGCTAGGATTGAGGTAACGAAAGCAACTTAAACAATAATAACAAATTATGGAAGAAGATTGAAACATCCATCTTGTGGACTAGAGAAAAGGATGTTTCTTATCTTCTTATATTATTGTTAGTGCCAAAATTAAGAACTTTCTTTATTAATTGGATGTCGAGAAAAGGAAAAAGTTAAGCCTACACGATAGCTCCATGATAGTACCAAACAAACAACCACATTTTTTGTATTAAAAATGTCAAAGTTATTGCCCGTAAATTTAGAAGGTCATAAGACATAGTGTTATTATTTACTTCACAACCCATTTGAGAGCCAAAATTAGTATATTCAACATATAAGAATCGCTTTATTCCTATACTTCTTATAATAAATTCTTATTATTGACAAGCTTCATAGGTAAAAGGTAACTAAGAAATTCCAAAGTGATCACAATATAAAACCCTACTAAGGAAATAGTAAACATAAACCTAAAAACACTACTATTACCATTAGTATTATCACTACCTAAGCAAGCATAATCAAATAAACAACCCTTCCTAATGCCATATAAACTTAGAAATAACCTAGAAACTACATAACCATACCACTCATCAATCATAACTATAATGCCTTTTTAATATACCAGATAGAAAAATAAAGGAGATGTAACTTAAAGTTGCAAATATGATCTACATTAAGAAAAATAAAGGAGATGTAACTTAAAGTTGCCAAAAAATAAAGGAGATGTAACTTAAAGTTGCCAATATGATCTATACTAACTCATTAAAACTAGATATTTGAGGAAAAAGATTTATATGACCTAAGTAAAATTATAACAGATGCTAGAATCAGTGTACAATAGCATTTGATGACTATGATAGTAGATGTTGGACTCAGTTTACACCAACTACCTCTCAATTATTTGGGTGTCCCCATTTCTACAAAGAAACTTAAAGAAGCTGAATGCAAAAATCTTATTGAAAAAGTTAGCAGAAGACTCTCTCAATGGACTAAAATACTCTTATCATATGGAGGTAGAGTATAGTTGACCATTACCATTCTTAATAATTTGCTTATATCTACTAGTTATCACATCTAGTTATTCCAAAAGGAGTTCTAAATAGAATTAACAAAAGTATTAGAGACCTCATCTGGAATGGACAGAATTCAAGAGGGAGAAACTTATCCAAAGTTAAATTGAGTGTCTTATGTCTTCCTAAGCAATATAGAGGGTTGGGAATCAACTCAGCTAGTAGAATGAGAAAAATTTTGTTGGTAAAAAGATTATAGAGGTTATTTTGGTACAAAGAAAGCCTTTAGGTAAGTTGGGTTCACATGTTTCACATCAAACAAAAAAACATTTGGTCTATTTTTCAAACTGCTTACAATTTAACACTTTTCAACAGATTTTACAAATGAGATCCTTCATACATACATCCTCATATCAAGCATCACGTTGGCAATGGGAAAAAACACTTCTTTTTTGTTTGATAATTGGTATGCCTTAGGGCCTTTATATAACACTAACCTCTTTGTAGCCTTAAGAGGATCTATCTCCGGAGATACTAAAGTCCAAACCCTGATTTGAAATAATAGGTGGCACTGGTTGTTCCATATGTGTAGAGGATCCAGTCCTATTGTTGAGAAATGTCCTTCTTACATTCTAAGTCAAATACATCATATGGGAACTAAACAAGTCTAAAAATTTACACCTCAATCATGCAAAGATTTGTTGCTATGACTGATGGTCAGGTTTCCACTTTACAGATTGATATGGGGATCAAATATTGCTCCAGCTCACTCTTTCATCTTATGGTTAGCTACTTTACAAAAATTGGGAACTAGAGATAGAATTGAGTTCCAAATATTGGACATTAATTACCCTCTATGCTTTGAAGAAATCAAAACCCTAGGCCATATTTTCTTCAAATGTTCTCAAACCAAACTACTATGGAGTGCTTTTCTCAATATCTTTGGCTTACAAGACAATCATCTTAGTTGGATGAATACTTTGACTTGGGCTAGCAAACCGTGATGGACTGATAGAGAAGATCAAAGGTTATTCAAATTTGGTTTTGCTATGTTAATACACTACATCTGGAGGATGAGAAATACCACAATCTTCGTTAAGGCTGAGGAGTTCAAAGAATATGGATGGAACCATTTGTTGCTCAAGCTAAGGATGACGACCATGATCAATACTAATCATCTACTCTTATCCAATGCTATTAGATTTCAACTGAACATTTAGAATACAATGCTCTTGGATATCTACTGTGCACTTTCTTCATTAGTATGAGCTCCATTCTTTGGAGATGTAACCTCATGCATTCTGTAATTTCCACCTTTTGAAATGAAATTTTACTTACATTCTAAAAAAAATCTAACAGATACTGAAGTGTTTGTTGGTTAAATAGTGGACGAGATGACGGAGGATAAAAACAAATAAAGAACCTAGAAGGAACTAATAAAAAGAAGAAAGAAAAAAGAAAGATCATTATAATGTTGTTATTGGTTTTGCAAATCAATTGTCTCAATTGAAAAAAAGTACAAAACTTGTGTTTCATTGAAATTACTATGATTTATTATTTTTTTGCTATGATTTATTAATGTTTTAGAAACTGGAAATGATAATAATGGTAAGAAAAACATGTTTTTATAATTTGTTCCTTTTTTAAAACCACTATAAGAAACCTAGGGGAAAAAAAAGGAAACCAACACTATAATGAAAATTTGATGTTACTTTGTAACAATTATTTGCAAATCTAGATGAAGCAGGTCAAATGTAATTGATGTAAAAAGGGATTTTCAACTATTAAAAATATGAAAAGAAGAAAATAATTTGATCAAATTATGGTAATGCAAAATTATATCAGGCCTTCAATGTTAGTAGAAACTTGATTATATTATATGAAACTTATATACAAATTTAAAAGAACAAAGTTAAACTTAATTATGGAGAAAACGAATTATCAACTATTCATAATTATCAATGAGTTAAAGAGTTTGATACTACATTAAAATAAGAAACGAAGAAAGTAAAAAATAGAAATGAATGCAAAACATTACCTTTTTTAATTGTAAAGATTAAACAATTAAACCAACTATTTTATAATTCAACTGTAAAAATTTTACTTGCAAACGTAAAGGTTTTACAAATATAAAGTATGAGATATGTCTCCATGCTTCACTTATTTAGAATATCAAATAATATTAAGGCAGCCTCTTAAGTCTAATTCTTGAAAGAATGTAATTGTATTCACTAACCTTTTAAGGGCATTAACAAATTCATATGATATTATTACTTTAATGCCATATGATCATATTATACTACAACATATGACATATCTAAAAACTAAGAAACCTTTGTTTAGAAAGATAAATGGAAGTAAGTTAGTGATTTTAGAAATAAGATGATGACGGGTTTAAGGAGAAGCCCATTTAAAAGACTAGAAAAGAAGCACTAATTGGAGGTAACCTATTCTATAGGACCTTTTGTTTTAATTTGATAGCTTTTAGGATCATTAAAAATAGTTTAGTTTGTTTTGCAGTTTTAAACTCATGATTTTAAGTTTATTTTCACATTCTTTCAACATTAGTGCATGATTATCATACTTATGCTAAGACTTGATGGAGTTTTGAAGGCTATAAAGGCAACATTACTCCTACGTGCTAAATAGAGATCAAATTTCATGAGCTCAAAATGGATATTGATGGCATTGGACAAGGGTGATGATTTTTATTTTTAGGAGATTATCAGTTATCCTTACCTCCTTTATATTATTTTCCTTGTTTTCATTATTCTTCTATTTTGTACATATTGAGGACAATGTACAGCCTAAGTGTCAAGGAGAGACTTAATGATTATGCTTATCAACTTTGTTGTAATTAACTTATTAAGAACAACTCAATAAAATTTCAACTTTCAAATGATTAATTTTGATCGAGATGAATCATCATAAGGTTGATACTATGATTTGATTTATTTAGGTAAATAGTAAATTAAACTTCATTAATTTTGAGAATAGATACTTAATTTTCATTATGATACTTCTTATATAATTTGTATATACAATTGAGTTAAATGTAAAATTTAAATTTTCATTATCCCATATGAAAAATGGAAGAATAAAAATATATAAAAAGTGAATAGGTGAGCATTGAATAAATTCACTCTACTAGTTTCAAACTAAATAAAAAGGTTAAAGTTAAAAAGTGGTCCTAGTAGCTACTTGAAATAATGACCTAATTGAGTAATTCAGAGCATTCATGATAAAGTGTTTACTCGCGTTTTAAAAGATTAGGTTACTTTTCAAACAAACTTCTAAATGTGCTTGAGTTATTTAAAGTTATGTTTTGTTTTCTTTAAATAAGGGGTATGAAAATATTTAAAAGTTTTATCATCTTTCTTATGTACGTTTTCTTTATGCACTAGGTTGAATTATATGAATTGAAATGAAGTTTGAACAATTGTGAAGTAAATTACTTTTCCAAAAAAAAAAACAATTGTGGAGTAAATTGAATTGATTAATAAGTTGATGCAAGTAGTCAAATGCCTAACAATTTGATAAACTTTATAGTTAAATGAACAATGGAGAGTCTTAATTGATGTGTTTAATTTGTTAAATATTTTTCCAAAGTTGTTTTCTTTTTAAGCTAAAAGTAATAAATTTGATTTACTTGAAGAAAAACAAATGCTTGAGTGTGGGAAATTTTGATATTTGTTTTTAATATGATTGTGATATCGTTTAGCTTATGTTTTGAGAAGTTTATATGAATTAGCACTTTATTTAGCTAAAATTGTATTTACATGCCCTATTTTAGCTATGGAATGAAGAAGGAATGAAGTCAGGTAAGTTTGAGTGGAGTTAGAATAGTTTTGGCATGATTTTAGAGGAAAGACTTAGAAATTGTACCAATAAGAACATATATAGCAAAACATAGGGTAACAGGGACCTATATTATTGAGCATGAGGCAGTGTGCACCCATGTTTAGGAACATAAGACCAAAAGGGAATCATGTTTAACTTGTTTTATACGTTGGTTTATTATATTTCTTCCCGTTTTTGTTCAAGAAAAATATGGGACCAATTCGAGGCTATATTAGACCCTTGTTTATGATAATTGTTATGGAACAGAAGTTAAAAGGGATGTAAAGTAACATGAAGAACTACATGATCCCATATTTGACCTAAGTTTGATGGAATTTTTAGGATTTTGTGATAAAAAGGAGGAAAACATAATGGAGAAGGGAGAGAGACTTTTTTGATGACCAGAAATCAATCACAAGGCATATGAGACTCAAGGGGAGACTTAAAGAGGACATTAAAAAAGGATAATTTTGGAAAAGAGGCAAGATTCCATCAAGTGTAATCTAGAACAACAAAATACAAGAGCCATGAGAATTTATCCCTTCATCTTGTCTTTTTTTATTATTCTTTGTTGGTTTTCTTCATCTTTTCATAAATTAAACTAAGATATAGAATTAGGCAGATGAACCCTAGAATCTATTATTTAAATTAGTCTTTAATTTAATCCAAGATTTTAGTTCTTGAGAATGTTTATATTATATTGAATTGACATATGCTAGCATTTTAATTTAATATCAGATTTTATATATTGGGATAGAGAGATTGTATGTATGAATAGATTACAACATGGATAATGAGATTTTATGGATTGTTAGAGATAGAACTGCATAAATATTCTAGGCTAAGGTTGAACCTATCATGAGAAATCATAATTAAAATGATGTGTTATTAAGAATTTTGATTAGAAAAAGACGTAAGATAATCAACTAGATAAGATTGCATGTCTCAAGAGAGAATATGGTTAACTTAGAAATTCTTTCTAATCTAAGCAACTAGCATTAAACATTAAATCAAAATAAATTCAGGCTTATGAAAGCTCTATGGTGAATTATTAATCTAAATCTATTCTATCTCCTGATATTTTTATCTATCGTCTTAATTGATTAATTATTATTATTTTCTTTTAATTTTGTTTATTTTCTTTAAAATTCACTTATTTAGTTATAATCTTTGTACCAACAATACTCAACTCACTAAGATATATTATAGAAAAGGATATGTGCATTTATCTTAATAATTATTTATACTATTATTTTGTTTTTCATTTATTTTTTATCGTATTAGATATCCACGTAACCTTCATATCATCTTTGTACCAATTTGGACCATCATATAAACCTTTTTGTTAAGAAAGTTAATGGAAAGACTTAATTAAAATTAGTAATATTAGAGAATTCAATTAAAAGATTAAGTAAAGGTACTTGATTCAGAAAATATCAGTAGACAGACCAAAGTTATCGTACAATTCGAATGGATCCATGAGAGGAATTTTTGCTTTCATCAGCAAAAATTATATAGAGCCTGACGCATACATAGAAGTGTCCGTGGTAATATTAGTGTACTATATATATAGTATAGTCCAAATGTGCAAGAAGCAATCAGATTTATGAAAAGATATATAATGAACTGCTAAGCTAGCTAGCCCCTTCGTTATCATTAGTAGGCTCAGAAGAGAGGGCTAGGTCTTGGAAATGACGTTCTTTATCATGGTTTAATGGAGAGTTCGTCTCACTGCAATTATGAGCTTTTGGCGACGATATATGAAGGTTTTTGCAACGTTTTATCTCCTCCTCCTCAGTGCTTTCCGGTGTCTTGGTCGTCTCTATCGTACTGATCATGTCCGTATTAGTAGTGCCCGTGTTATTGCACTCCTTGTTCACACCAACAACTGATGGATCACTTAATAAAGACCTTATTATAGTTGGCTCATCAATATCCTTGTGTTTATCATTGTCTGTTTTGTACTTGTACCACTTGGCCCAGTACACATAATTTGCAAAGTTTAGACAGCTGAGGATGGCCAAGAACCAGTAAAAGAGGTTCAAATTGTTGGTGTTCAAATCTGTACCATGTAACCATCCTTGTCTGCTCGGAGTTACTCTCTTTGTGATGGCATTTATGAGATCCACAAACACAGTGCTCAAGAAGTATCCGAATGAGAGTGACAGCCAGGTGAATGAAGTAGAGAGCGATTTCATGCCTGAGGGTGCTTGCGTGTAGAAAAATTCCATGAGTCCAACAAGTGTGAACATGTCTGCTATACCGAAGATCCCATATTGAAAGGAAAGCCAGAATAGACTTATGGGGTGCTCATCAGGGTGCCTTGTTGCTTGGTTCCTTCTTTTCACTTCAACAAAGCCAGCTACAGCCATCGAAATGGCAGATAGAACTAAACCAATTCCAACACGTTGAAGTTGAGTAATGCCTGAAGGGTGTCCGGTGATTTTTCGAGCAAATGGGACGAAAAAGTACTCGTAGAGAGGAATAAGTATGACCATAAACATAAGTGGAATTACAGGAACTGAAGGAGCTGGAACTAAGAATCCACCGAGATATAGGTTCATTTTACTGCCTTGTTGTACAGAGAAAGTTTGGAGTTGTGCTAGACATGTGTTCATAATGATCGTGCTCAACAGTATGGGCAACATTCTCGCCAGGATCTTCACTTCTTCCACCTGCGTCACTGTGCACACTGTTCCCTCCGTATACTTCAACTCTTCACCAACAACGATTGCAGCTTTATCTAAGAATCTGGTTCAGCAGATCATCAAATCGATAAAAATTGTACATGATAAGTTTTTAATCCTGAGGAGTACGTCATTATGAATCACCGCTGCAATTTCATTGTTGATAAGCAGTGGCCGTAATTAGAAGACTAAAGATCAATATCTAATTACAGAAAACCGTGTTTCACTGATTCGAGTTATGTCGGTTTGCTAGATTTGAAGGCTTAGTACATAATAAGCCGCAACATGAACTAGCTAGCATCAGAGGCAAATGAAAATAAACTTTCCATTTAAAGTTTTTTTTTCCTTTTTCTTTTTGACAAAATGATATACAATGTAATGAAGTCCTACCTGAATTGATTGGTATGTGCAAGTTTGTCCTTCGTGGATATGGCTTCTTTATCAGTAGTAGCAGTACTACTGATCTCGCACAGTTCGTCAGTATTTTCTGGCAGTGGGAGTCGTCGGTTTTTCATTGCCAAAGCAAGCACCTGAATAAAAATAAAATTGATTAATTAAGTTGTTCCCTGCGTCTGCATAAATAATAAATACATGTAAATCATGTAGCTAGCTAAAATGAATAGAGTGAACATTAATTAGTTACCTGTATGATCCTTGACAAGGGGCCTTGTCCAGGTTTAGCGAGTCGGTAGAAGGGGGTCCCAAGAGCTAAAACAATGAAACCAAGAGTGGTAGCAACAGTTGAAATCAGAAAACCTTTGTACCAACCTTTGTTAATGCTAACCCAAACGACGAAAGTGACTCCAATAGCTCCACCAAGAACAGCGCTAAGAGTAGCCCAGTTGAAGTAGGTGGCTACTTGGTTTGCTTCTTTTGGATCCTTAGAATCAAATTGGTCAGCTCCAAAAGGAGCAAGAGCTCCTCTTACTCCTCCCGAACCCAATGCCAGCAAACAAAGCGACGAGTATAGCATTAGCGCTATGCCACCCTCCACACAGCTTCCCTTTCCACATTTATTAGGGTGAAGGTCCTTTGAATATGCTTGAATTGTCACCATCACCAATGCCTGTACGTGCATTAATTCTTCACGGCGTCGTCATCAACTGATACTACAGCAATTACTACATATTACAAAAATTATTACTCACCAGAATTTCTAGTACTCCGAAAATCAAAATGGTGCGAAGTCGGTTCAAGTAAGTGTCAGAGATGAAGCCACCGACTATAGAAAGCAAGAAGGCTGAACCCATGAAGTTTGTAAGGGTGTTGGCAGAGCTTGCTACGTCAAAGTGCATCACGTTATAGAAGTAAAGAACCATGCTAACCATGTTCGCTATGAATCCCATGTTTTCAAGTGCCATCAATACTGTCAAAACGGACATCTATTAGTAACTTTAAAAACGTAGAAGCATTCATGGTGACTACATAACATAATGCTCATTCTTACCAAAGGTAAACGTGCAAGCTCTAAATCCACCTATTTTCCTTTTTACTGATAGGCTCGGGGAAGTGTCATCGTCTATGTTGATGGCTTCCATATCATCCACCTGCGCGTTATCCACGTACACATTAATTATCAAGGGAACTAGGAGATCGATGATGGGAGAGTTAGTTCATTACCATGTTGTAGTTAGCTACGAATTGAACCGGGGGAGTTAGTAATTAACTAGCATGTTGTATATTTAGGCAAAATAAGGCAAGAATCGATGGTCTCAAGACGAACTAGGCAGCTGCTAACCGATTTAAGTGTACTAGTAAAGAGAAGTAATAGAGGCCTGCAGCACTTTGGGAGTTTTTGCGCCACAGTGGACCTCCGTGTCTCAGACTGTGTCTCGTATTGCTATACATACAGCTACAGAGCGTATATGACAGACACCACAGACAAATGCCTAGTACGTGGAGTCCAACGAGAACGAAAGAATAGGCTAGCTGTCCATCTCCTCTCTATCCTTGTCTTTCTAAGCTTAAGAATATCAGACCAAGAACTTCACGAACAATGAAAGGCGGACCTCTTCTAAACACTAGGAAATAGGCATTATAATTAATCTGGTGGATTTTGTCTTCGTCGACATGGCTAATCCTTGGCTTCATGGATATTGACAATCTTGTTATTGCCGGGAAATGATTGTAAAGCGGAGTTTCTCCAAGCTCTTACGCTTCTCCGACGATCTTCATTAAAGCATCTGGAATGTCATTTACGACGGTATCTTTTGTCTTATTTGTTACTTTTAATCTTTGTAAATGGAAAGGTTGTTATTATCAATTAAAAGCATGTCCTGTATAATGCGGAGAAGCTTCCTTCTTACCAATCTTACGGTATGAACTATTAAGTGCATATTTATTTTTTTATTTTTTTGATGTTTTTAATTAATAAAAAATTGTTTTGTTTGAGTTTCTGGTTTTGATTTTTTTTTCCAATTTTATAACTTATAAAAATCATAAAACTGAGTTTTGGTTTTTTACTTTCACATTTCTGTCATAATCTGATTTATAGTCAACTAAATATATATTATTTAATATCAATTATTAATTAATTTAAATAATTAATTTAAATTTATTAATTTTATAATAGATATACTTATTTAATTTTAATAATTATTTAAATTTATTAATTTTACAATAAATATACTTAAAATTTTTTAATTTCATAAAATGCATAAATTTTAAATAAGGTTAGTTTTGATAATTAAGTTAATATTAACAAATAAATAATAATTTATATATAATTTTTAATTACTAAAATATTTATTTCAATAAAATATAGTAATTTTACTAATAGTTATTAATAAATATTATACAAAAGATTAAAATAAAATTATTTACTTACTTAATTAATAAAATAAACTTAAATTTTATCTAATATTTAATTATTATCAATAATAAAAATATAAATACATTAACGTTAACATTAACAATCAAATAAGTTTTTGTTTTTGCTTTAAAAAATAAACAAAAAATGACGATAAAAATTGAAGTGAAACCAAATAGCCCTAATTTTTTTGGAAGAAATATATTTAAGTTACAAAATAATTAGGATGGCAAAACCAAACCATAAAGTCGAGTATTGCAAAAGATTAACATTAGTAGCTAATCAAGCAAAAACTAGTTATCAGCTATGAGCATAAGCTATCGGTAGTGGCTAAAACTTAAACCTTGAAAGATCTGTAGATTCTCTAAAAAGAATTAGATAAGTAATTCTAACCTATTGACTAAATCCACTACAAGAAAATAGCTATTCACCGACCGAAATTACCGTCGGTAAAATTAAGATTTCCGTCGGTAACATTAAATACCGACGGAATGTGGTGCCAAATTTTTCGGTCGGTAATTGACCCGTAGGTAAACTTAGCGACCGAAATATTCGGTCGGTATTTAGAGACGGTATTTACG
>JAOQMR010000006.1:16676991-16696534 GCA_027563865.1 Erythroxylum pelleterianum | reverse complement strand
CCTCAATTATTCAAACCATTCTTCCCAACTTTTCGAATACATTTAACATGTCATCAAATTTTTGCTTGGATCGCTTTTATCTTCAATACAATAGTACTGTTAGGGTAATTGTTATCTCAACCAATTATTATCAAGCTCCATGTTTCCCATTATTAGTTCTTATAATTCCTTAAGTAACTAAATCCTCAATGAGGTAACACTGTCTCACTTTATTTTCACATCCATATCAATTCAGGAACATAATCACAACCAAAATTCCATCATCATACTCACTGACATAATCACAAATACTGAATCTATGTCTAACACATCGGACTACGTAATATTTCTTATTTCTAAATATCCACAAACTTTCATTTCCTCATATCATGAAAGAGTATCATCATTTTCTCACTAATTCTATCACCTCAAACTCTTAACAATTGCTTATGCGTGTAACTCATACATTTGCGCCAATGTAAGATCATAATACTGACACTCTGATACCACAAATGTTTGATCCCATTTTCGGAACCCAACCTCTTAACAATATACCATCATACAAACGTGAGTGTAAACCAAGAAACTCATAAAGCTTAAGGTCTTGTACAATTTCTATATTCCTTTTTCCATAACATCTCCCTTATAAATATGTATGTAACACCAATTCATAATCTAAATAATTAAATCAAATCGATAATTGCCTCAAGTATACCGAATTTCAACTCAACTTTATCCATACATAAACTCATATTTCCACTCAACATCATCCGTGCATAATTCATAATTCCTTAACATCAAAGATTAGAGTTTTACAAGCTCTAAAGGCATTCCACACCATAATTACAACAATAATCTAAAATCTCAAAAGACAAAAGTTACATGAACTAATAATCCTTGACATGCGACTAATCCTGGTATTTTACAAAGATAACTGAAATTCCAAGATATACAGAATTTGTAGTAATATCCTTATACTCTTGATCACTTGATCTCTTCCTCATTACCTGAATAGGGGAAGAAAGGGGGGTGAGCTTGGAAGCTCGTGGGTAACAGATTTATAATTGAAAAACAAGCAAAAACCATTTATCAAACTAATTTTCATTGAACCTTTTCATAACCATAGTAATTCCGCATTTAAAAATCATAAAATAATTATTTCGTGCAATTCTCAATTTGTCAAAAATTCGCAATAGTACAAATCATGTATGCATCCATCATGTCAAACATATCATGAGCACATAAGCAGATCAGAATGGTTTGGAAGGTCCATAAACAGAACGAGCTAGCACACTTCCCAAAAAGGGTCCTGTGTAGTCGTGAACAGAACGAGCTAGCACAATCCCACATAGTGGTTTTGTGTAGTCGTGAACATGAGGGAGTCCTTGAAGGAGCTCCGTACCACTAGCGGGCAGGCGGAAGAAGCCTTTGGTCAAAGTGCACTTGACAACAGAATGGACCAAACCAAACCCATATAACATACATTTCATAATCTTGCAATCTTGTGGCCCAAAATGGCAAATTTTTCTGAAACTTGATCCTTCATAAACTTGAGATACTTCGAAAACTATTTTCGAAAACATGATTTCATAAACTTGTATATTTTCAAAAAGAATCATTTTCAAAGTCTTTTCATAAATCATCAACACAATTCATGTAGCAAACATATAACATTTCTCAATTCATTCAAGAAGCAATAAATGCAACACTTATATGCAATTTGAAATCATTTTATTCCCTTGCTTTAAGGAAAACATTTAAGGCTCATTCATTCTATTATAAACATGAAACTCACCTTGATTTCCTTGTTCAAATACTTGCTCAAAGGTGCCTCATACTTTCTCCTCTTGCTTTCCTTGATTTCCTTTAACAATAGCCAAAATTCCATTAAAAATTCCATTCAATCAGAATTCCAATTTATGATCAGGTAAATGACAAAATCTGATAATATTCTCTTCTAGAAACATGTTCTCCATTGTCTTAAGTTTCTAATGACTCCAAAATCATTCAATTTGGTTCAAAAATGTGGAAGTTATACCCCAAACATTTTTAGACTCTTATTATGCTGAAACAACATGCTATGCTCAACTTCTATCCAAAAATTGAAATTCTTAGAAACTGAATTCAACTTCATTTCTTCATAAAACTTGTAGAGCTTGTCTCTAGTTTACAACGAATCAAAAATCACCTCATTTGGACATCTACAGCAAAAGTTATGCCCAAAATACTAAAGCATACCAGTGTTAGAAAATGGGTCCTCGCCACGGCGAGAAAGCTGGTGCACGTCGCGACGTGCACAACTGCAGGTCGCGACATGCGACCCCAGAAACCTCCAAATACCTGTTTTTTCCAACATTCTTCATCCATATACTTCCCATCTTTCAAATACAACCCTAAAACATCATTTCTACTTCATTTCTAAGCTCATACAACCCAAAATCATTAACAAAAACATGAATATCTATCTTTGATCATTAATCAAACAATAAAACCTTCACATAAACCATTCCTCAAAAACTTCCTACACATATTCATCTCTTAACTAACATCAAAACATGTTCCATTCATCTAATCAAGAAGAACGATGCTTATACTCACTTGATTTAGCTTTAATGTCTTCAAATTCTTCAAGAATCTCCAAAACCCTAACTTTCTTCCTTCTTTTTCCTCTCTTCCACGACTCTTCTTTCATTTTTCACAAAATAACCATTTCTTTTTCTTTTTATACTGTTAATAAGTGTGAAATGTCCATTTTGCCCCTTACCTAATTCCTTATAACTTATACCTTTAAGTGAACTTTCAACAATGCCCTTCATTCATTCTTATAACATTAACACTTAAATTCACTTAATCTATGCCATACAAATCCTTCTAACCTTGACATAGATAAATAGCTTCAAAAATTAATCTATCAAACCTCATAATTCATTTAAATCATGCTTAATTCATCAAGAAAAAATTTCGGAGGCCAATATGATTTATGTGGGTTCTAGTGAGTTGATAATTGTTGATTTTAAAGCTTGCATGATGAAGAAATTTGAACTGACAAACTTAGGTTTATTACATTATTTTTTTAGTCTTGAAGTGAAACAAGGTTTTGATGGGATCTTTATTTCATAAAGAAAAAATGCAATGGATCTCTTAAAGAAATTCAATATGTGGAATTGCAAAGTAGAAGCTACAGCCATGAATGTGAACAAAAAATTGAGTCAAGATGATAGTGTTGAATTTATAAATGCAACATATTTTAGGAGTCTTGTTGGAGGTTTGAACTACTTGTCCCACACTAGACCAGATATTGCTTTCTTAATTGAAGTTGTGTCCAGGTTTATGCATAATCCAAGTAAGCTACATCTTGGAGCTGCAAAGAGAATTTTAAGATATATGACAGGAACTATTGAGCTAGGAATTTGGTATTCCAAGGTATCAAATTTTAAACTAACAGGTTACACTGACAGTGATTATGCAGGTTGTATGGATAATAGAAAAAGAACATTCGGTTTCTTGTTTGATCTTGTGTCAGGAGTAATTTCATGAGGTTCAAAGAAGCAAAAGGCAGTAGCCTTATCATCATCAGGGGCTGAATATATTACTGCAACAACATCAGCTAGTCAAGCATTTTGGCTAAGGAGACTTCTTGCTGATTTCAATCATAAGCAATCTGGAGTTATAGAGATTTTCTATGATAGTGTGTCAGCTATTGCAATGGCAAAGAATCCAGCCTACCATAGCAGAACAAAATACATTGATGTTCGTTATCACTTTATTAGGAGTCTTGTTATCAATGAAGAAATTGTGTTGAAGTCTTGTAATACAAAAGAACAAGTTGCAGATATACTGACAAAGGCACTTCTGCTAGAAAAGCATGAGAACTTCAAAAAATTTATGGGAGTTTGCAACTTTGAATCAATGGAGAGTGTTAAAATTTGACTCAAAGGTTGACCGAGTATTTCTCTAATTTGTTATTCTGTTCTCTTTATTTAAGCAGTTTTTTACTGTTGCAAATAAGTAGTTTAGGCGGGAGATTTGATGCTCAGCTCTTTTGCTGTGTCAGTTTTTTTTTTGGTAAGCCTAAATATAGGCATCGCTCATTTGTTTTATTTGTAAGCAACAGTTGAAATAAAAAGCTCCAGTTCTCTTTTGCCTTTATGTGCTCTGTCTCTTGCTTTATTCACTTTTTCCAACATCAACTGCAAAATTCACAAATGAACAGAAAGATAGGAAAACAAAACATAGGCAGACGAAGAGCTGCAGTTGGATATTATATTCTCTCAAGTAACAAATTTCAATGTTGTTGGCATAATTTACTAACCATCTGATTCTTTTCGTTGGCATTTTTGTTTTGAACTGGTTGCATGTTCAAGCTCTGAATCAAATCCTTTGAACCAGTAGACAGTAGAGAGTACAGTTGCGTCCTGATTCTTTGTCGGACCAAACATATCACATACATTCAATCCCAATGTTGATCTTCGAAGAGGCCCTGCAGACATTGGCATCATGGGAGGGGGTTGAAATGGCATTGGTAGTCCTTGACCAGAAACACCAAACATCTGACAGTTAGACCCTACCAAGCTATGCACAGCACTTGGCACTGATGGTAATGGCCGAGGGAAATGTGCTCCATGAAAAGGAGGCACTTGAAGCATTGAACAAGTGGAAGATCTACCATTCATTTCAGGTATGCCCATCGCCATATCCATTCCAATCCCAACACCCACGGGAGAGAAATGTGCCATATGAGCTGCATGGACATGAGGTACTCCTGGAGGAATCATCATTGATGGGATATACAAACCAGATCCCATAGACATAATCTGCAGGAAAACGTTTTCTGTTAGATCAACCAATTCTCAAAAAATGGGCTCAACTCAACTAAGCTCAAAATGAACTCATGTTTCGAGAGCCTGCCCTGTTATGCTCGGTACAGCTCATGAAACCTAAGACAAACAAAACTAACATGGATGGAAAAGACTTGCCTGAACTTGAAGCTGTAGTGCTTTTAAATATTCAATGGCTTCATCAAGCATTGACGCTTTGTCCACCTTATTATGTCAAAATGCTAAGCGTCAATTGAAGGAGAAGTTCCATAAGCTTTCATGGATACGAGGGAAAAGTACAGCTTACAAAAGCGTCCGAAAAGTTTCACATTTCCAATGAACTTAAGATCTATATCTCGTGAACTACTTCACAACAATAGATTAATTTTTTTTATTTTTCCATCAGCCAACATCGTCACAAATGTTCCTGTCCTATATTTCGATGCAAAGAACTATACTACTTTATAAGAGCGTGGAGAAAGTTTGGCAGAAGGTATAAAGTTTCCACCTTGTTGCAGTTTGGTATCAGTTCTTGTAAAGCACGCATCTTCTCATTAATCCTATCCCTTCGCTTCTGTTTCAGTGAAGTCCAGATGAAACAATTCAGAAACTCCACTAGAACTACAAAACTAGGAAAAATTACAACTAAACAACAGGGCATATGAATTTCTATAAATACATAGGTTTCTAACCCTTTCAGACAAATTATGTACTTCTGCTGCTCGACTTCTCTTGGAGCCAGTACCCCCTCGAACTGAAGTTCCCTTTTTTGCAGCTACTGATTCTTCTTCAGCATCCTGACACATTGAAGAATGAGAGTTATGGTGTTCTAAGGTCCAAAGAAAATAAGAAATATGACATTGATATTCAGCTTACTTCACTAGGTCCTTCAGACTCCTCGTGGTCGAGATATTTTCTCTTCAAATTCCGAGCTGGATCATCTGAATTTCTCTCTACACTGTTACCTGAGCAAACGGAAGAAGAAGCAACGGCAGGTTCTGTACTCCTTTCATTGTCTGTGAATTCCTTTCTAGCACCCTCAGCAGAATTTGGGCAGCCGTTTTGGTCTTTCTTAGAGTCATCTTGATCCACAGCCTGAGGTTGTTCAATATGGGCAGGTTCCTGGAGAAGCTTTGCCTCCAGCTGTTTAGCATTAACCTTCGGTGACATTATAACAGGGTGGCTAAGATACCTATTTTGTTTCCGTAAACCACTACATGAATCAATGAGCGTGTATTGAGCACGATTACTATCACTAGCGATGAAGAACTTGTCCTTACTGCCTGTCCTTTCCATGCTTCCTGCTCCTGCATTGGCCGTCATGCCAATGCTATAAAGATTTGCTTTAACAAGAGCAGCTGGCCTTGAGAAATGTGAGAAATTAACCAAGCTGGAAGTAGTTGAAGCTGGTTCGAGATCTTGCTTCTTCGGCGTCTTTATGCTAGGGAATCCACCTCCTGAAGTTGCAACACAGACATCATTTCCAGTAAGATGGGTGTCATTGCCTGTATTATCACCATTGTTACCCAGAACTCTGGATCTAAAGTATGGAAATGATGTCTGATGTTGAGAGAGTGAGGGACATGATTGAGTAGAAGTAGAACCGTTTCCATCTGCTGAAGAAAATTTTGTACTATTATCTTGCTCTAACCTCAAATCATTATGCATAGAATCCATAACTGGGCCACTGCGATTACTTCTCCCATCAAATGATGAAAAATGATTTGGGGAGGAGTTTCCAGTGACTACTGATAATTCAGGCATAAGCTCAGAATCATAATCATGTTGCACAGGCTCGTCAATTTGATAACTCAACCAAGGTACCATATCATCATCCTGTTTCAAGGCCATTTCAGCTGAGGGCATCAACATTTGAACTTCATTTAGCAGAGGGAACTTTCTAGTTTTTGAATTAGTCCCATCTCCAGTATCGTTATCTCTAATCTGGAGGTTTTGAGACAATAAGTTGTTGCAAGCTTGGATCTTTCTAGTTTTGCTGCATTGAATCTGACCATTTTCCCAAACCAGCTCATGAAAGTCATTCTCAGCCCTGCGATGAAACACATTAAACAATAAAAACCCAAAAGGAGAAGGAAAATCAATGAGAAGTCAAACAAGATTTTTTATCAGCAGAAGAATATGAACCACTAAGTGGTAACTTACACAGAAGATACATCAGTTGAGCTTACGAGACTTTTCTCTCGACAAGATTCAAGCTTTCCTTTAGCAAGTCGATATAGTAGTTCAGACAAAGGCATGGCGAAATTGGAAAGGGTTTCTTCTGCGGAAAATGACTTAAAGCAAATCAGCTAGGCATTATAGACATCTTTCTACTCACATTTAGGCCTTAGTACAATCCAAAAACCTAAAGGAAGCAACATAATCTTGGAAGAAAAGGACATGACTGTGAGCAAAGTGCTGGTTAGCTAGCAAAGGAAATAGAAGTATAGACACCACCTTCTTTGAATTTAACACTCAGTCAAACCTTTGCTTTATTAAGCTGCAGAAACTACCAGATCTCAGATTATGGAAACTAACTGACAGTAAAAGAAAACATCTTTAATAATTCAGTTAAAAATCCTCGAATCAACAACAAAGAAAACAGAATAATAAAACTTGCCCTCCTCGAATCAGCAAAACTACTCTACTCCACGTACATTGGAAACGTGAAAGCCGGTTGTAAAACGAGGTTACCCAAAATGCAATCTTTAAAAGTATGCAAAAAAGATCCAGTTTCAGGCAAAGAAGCCAAGTGGACCTAGAAGACGGCGAAAGGCCTGCAGAGTGCATAGGATCAGAACGCGAAAGAATAACAATCTTCTTCTCTTTTTGGTCTTGGAAGTAAGAAAAACAATCTTCTTTGCTGTGGGTGAACTCGATTCTTGTACATTTTGAGCTAACAACAAATTTGCTGTTTTAAGTAAATACTGGTAGTTAATAGTTCCTAGTTTGCGATAATATGTGATATTTTTAAGAATGAGACTGGAGATATTAATCTTCAAATAGTTACATTGTTATTAACAAATGACATTTCAAACAGTTCATTTACAAATCTGCAAAAGCAACTATATGAGCGAAATTTATATTATCAAACAAAACAATCATGTCTATAAGTACGAGCCTGACGGTGGTAATATTAGTGTACTATATATATAGTATAGCCCAAATGACTATTGACACATTTCAAACAGTTCATTAAATACTACTCCCTTCTATCTAAAATAAAAATCGTTTTAGAGAGATGCACACTTATTAAAAAAGTTAATGAAATATTTGATATACCCTTATTAATTGCATGTTAAAGTGACTTGAAATTATAATCTGTGTAATTAAAATGTGAGAGAAATTAAAGGGTAATTTTGGAAGTAAAATCATAAACGTGCATGAAAAGTCACGAACGACACTTATTTTGAATAATAAAAATCCCTCTAAAACGACTTTTATATTAAACAGGAGAGTAATTTTTAATAACAAACAGAATTGGTATTACCTTTGGTTTCAATTGTGATAATAAAGCATACATAATGCAATGGGAGAGTGATTGGCATCAACACTTTTGAGCATAAAGGAAGACATTGCTTAGTTTGGTTGCGAATGTGAATAAGAGAGAGATGTGATTTGGTCAACTGGGGCCAAAGGCAATGTCCCAATCTGATGAATACGATTATATTAAAAAATTTTGGTCCTAGACCAGGGTATCTACCAGCGAACTCAGTGACTAATCCCCTCGCTGGTTTGTAGATACCTCAATCCAGCGTACTTACAATTATTACTATTGTTTTGTTTGGTCTTAATCAGCCTTTTAAAATGTTTCTTCTTTCCCTTCATTTTGGGACTAAGTTGTGGGGTTACAAGCTTTTTAATTGTTCTTCCGGATTTTTGGCTTCATCTAAGTTGTATGAGATTTGGAGAATATGTATTCTATTCATCTAATGAATCTGGTCTTTAAGAAAAAAGTAATTTTCAAAGATTGACTTTTAAGTTGTTAATGAAAAAGTCACAAATCTCAATTGTAATTACTCAGGAATGATTATAATTTATATACTTATTACTGTTTTCTCTCTCTTCAACATATATATGTGACATAATGTGCCCACGCATATTAAACAATTTCTTTTTTTAATATAAGTTTAATTAATGACACATGTACACTATATTACATCAAGTCACTTAATGCATTTTAAAGTGGAAAAACCAAATCTACCTAGTCGTGACAGATCTGATCCCGACCTCATCAAAATAATTATAAAAATTTTTCATATTTTGATTTCTCAAAAATCAAAATTACTTTAATTTTGTAAAATAATTAACTCAAAAAGTATAATAAATTATGAATTATAATTTGTACCTTATTCCAAAACTGGATCCTTATTTTGTTATATCCCTAGAACCATTTTCGATATTGATCCATCTCAACCATTAATGCTAACTTTATTAAAGCTTAACCTTATTTTAATAAGCTTTGAATATTTTAGTAATTTAACTAAAATTAAATTCTAATTTTAACGAAACTTTAAATAGAATTACAAATAATTCTGATTAAATACTAATTATGTTCAAATAAGATAGAATATCTCATATTTTGATCCTTATTTATTAAATATCTCATATTTAATCATAAAGCTTCTCAAACTTTACAATCAAGTCCAACTTGATTAAAAATATTTTTGTTCTTTTCAATTTGTTCTTCATGTGTGACCCATTAGGTTCCCAAATATGGAGGTAATAATTATAAATTGTGATTTTAATTCATAATTAGGATTAGATAAATTAAAACTTCTCTTAATTTATCTTTAATTCTCCAATTAAACAATTTATAATCATAGACCAAGATTAGCATCTAGTCATGCATTATGACCACTCAAATATTTAGGAATATCAAAGTGATTTTGGCTAACCTTTTCATATATGATTTTTTCGTGTAATTCAATCATTTCATCGTATAATGTTCTAATTAGACATAGTATGAAATTAATGTCTACTTTTTTTAGCCCAATTATATTAGTTCTCTGCTATTAGTTATTGATTCAATTAATGACATTTGTAAACTATTTATAAAGTGTCATTCTACCTTGACTAATGATTTTTCAACGTAAAACTAATCGAGAATAACGGAATATTCTTCCTAATTATTTTAAGGTAATAAATAATATCTTGATCATTCAACTACCTCTGTATAATTCATGATACATCTAATGACTACCAATTAAATGACGCATAATTATAATAGGTCATAAATAGTATCAAAATGTAGTAATTCCTGTCTAAGATAACTTCGGAGACCTCAAATCAAAAAATCACTTATACAATTATCACAACGAGAATTTGATAGACATATAAGTAACTTTCCAAATAGATTTCTCATATCGGGTCAGTTTAGTGAATTTGTTCTTTAAAAAGCATGCACATGTTTGTTTAAGTATCTCCATACTTTAGCCTATAAGATCAACTACTTCCTTTACAAGGAAAAATGTAACGTGTGTTAACCTTTTTACGTTTTATTAATGTTCAGTCTTAATAGAGAAACGACTAGGAACAATTTAGCAATAATACATAAATACAATATGAATATCATAATTATAATCTCATTATAATTTTATGTGCAATGTATAATTATTCTATGGACTTTACCATATACATCTAAACATATACAAGATAAACAATGCCTTTAAATTATTGTCAATAAACCACATCCAAACTTATGGGCTTTAGGGCATAAACCAACAATCTCCCACTTGCACTAAACCAATCGTTTAAGTATCATATACCATATCACCATATAATGATCATGCTACTACTAGGACAGTGGCTTAATGAGACAATTCTACAAAATTCTCTATAGTAAACACTTGCTTAAATCTTACAACTTCCATCTTAAATATCATCATAATTAAGAAATTTTGACCTAAATAAATCATTAAATCTTTAATGAGACCTTAGCTCCTTTGATACGCTCAATGGCTATAATGTTCCATAGTACATTACTGTCTTGAACAATACAAGAAAATATATCAAGTTCACTAAAGAACTTATTAATCCAATTAATTATTTCTGCTAAATGAAAAATGCATTATGACTTAGTTAGTAACTATTGCTACATTGAAACCTTTCCAATCTTGAATGATATTGTTCTTAAGTAAAATAGACCTTAATTAGGATTTACTTCTACAATAAATACGCTTATCTCCTTAAACTCAAATATCAACTCATATATGGAATAATGAATATTTTTAATACTTCACAGATATCTGGTATCTCAAATACTAAACATCTTTAGTATGTTATCTATCTACTTGGACGTAAAACAGGTAAACAATTATCTATCTAATTCCAAAAATTAAGTTGTTACCTTTTCATATCCAATAACAGTTGTTCTTAGACAATTATATTTTCAACAATTTAAAATTAGAATTGTTGTTCTCTATTAGCAATATGTCTCCATATACTCCTACTAACTTTCTTACAGACATGATAAATTCACAATCATGTACAAAACAAACATTTTGAATTTATCATAAAAATGAATCTTTCAATGTCTCATAGCTTTCAAACTATACATTAAACGTATCAATAAAGGCAATAGTTCCACTGGATATATTTTCAGGAGATTTGAACCTTTCAATTTTCATCTTACTCATATTACTTATCTTGAGAATCATTCTCTTATAATTATACATTGAATCAAACAATTTATTCAATAGGTTTGTAAGATTATATCCAATCTTTTGGATATCTCATAACCTTTTATTACTCATTTTCTTTCCAAAATTAATGAATAATATATGTTTCCACCAAGCATGATATCCTTATATCAATATATTTGACTCTTTTAAAGGCTAAGAATTTCATATCTAATATAAAATCTTGGTAATTGATTCAATTGGAATTATTAAAGGTAAGTCATTGTACAAGACATCATCATAGAAGAAATAATATTTCATCATACAATATCTCATATTGTATTTTCCTTCTTACATAAATCTATACTGTTATGAATTTAGTTGTGAAGGTATTCACTAGAGAATCTCATTTCCAATAGATAACCAAAAATTTAAAACTTAATAAATCTATCTCATCGAAATGTTTTAGCATTCTCAATGCTTAATTTCTACTTAAATTTAAACAAACTTTTCAAAATTTTATATCATTATTTCATTTAATAAATATGATATATCACATAAAGTTATTAGTAATCTAATGAAATATAAGTATTATTCTTTTATGAATTGTTACACCATTCAATACATCACATGTATAAAATTAACAATTCAATACCATCATCATCCTTTCAACAAAGGTTGATTTGGTTATTCTTCAGCATGACAAGTTTAAAATGATTCATAATCAAAAGGATACAACATGGCATAAAAGAATAGTATCAGTTATTCAACTTTGCATTCTTACCACTTATGTTAAGCATAATTCTCCTTTAATCCGACACATACAAACTATTTGTATAAAATTGGATCAACTACTTTTACTTAACAATCTATTTCTTATAATGTTTCAAAGATTAAAGTAAAGTTGAATCTAAATTTAGTATCAAATACTCGTAAGCATGAACTAGAAATAGATACGATCTTTATTATATCTCGTATAGGCAAGAAAAGTTATACAATCATTTTTCTTCTTATGATAACTATTATCATACTATAACAAAGCCATTAATTGTTGTCCATATTTATGCTTTTAGTAGGCTAAATTAAGTAGAACAATTTCAATAAGGTACTATACCTTTCAACTCTACTTTATGCAAGCTCTTGCAGCTTATTATCATGGTATTGCCATACATATTAAGTATTGTCATCAAAGTTTATGATACATTAGCTAACTTAACATGTTAATACATTTTGTCTTTTATATAATTTTAACATATCTCTAAAACTTTGTTGTCGAATCCCCATAGGGATTATAGTGAAATAATATAATGGGCATGTAATTTTCTTTTCTAACTTTGAGAACCCTTCCAAAAAATAACCTATGATCAAGAAATTTGGTTTACCAATTTAGTATCGACTATACTAAACAAGATAAATTTCACTTGAAACAAAAGATTAGGATTTAAATCATATATTTGGTTACTCCAACTATTTTATTGGAAATAATAGCCTTACTACTATTCGAAAAGATTACTTTAATTTTTCTAGTGGGTTAGGATCATATTCAAATATAGTTGATCTTGAGTTTGCTCAACAAAGCAACTAAACTTAAATTAAGTAGATTACAACTTTATCAATCACATCACATATGACTTTAGACCAGTTAGGTGACAACTGTTGCCAAAGCAAATCTTATATGTTATTTTTAACCCTACCTCTAGATTTGTGTGATCATGAGTTTGCTCATTCAAATCACATTAATTTAATTAAATAGAACACACTATCATAAGACTAAACATATTTGGGTTAAAATGGCCTTGAGTTTGCTTAACAAGGGTAACAATAAACAAAACTCTATTTTATTCTTATAATAATGAAAGGCAACAATCACGTTCTCAACATGTACTTAATATTTTAATGAGGGATTTATTTTGTTTGTCTCATCAAGTACAAAATTGCATGTAAATATAATTTTGTACTCGACCGTTGTAGTAATTTAATTGAAATTAAATTATAATTTCAATTAAACTTTAATTATAATTAAATATCAATTATGCCCAAATAACATTAAATATCTCATATTGATCTTTATTTATTAAATATTTCATATATAATCATAACGTTTCTCATTTGCAATCAAGTTCAACTTTATTGAAAATATCTTTGCTCTTTTCAACCTGTTCTTTATGTGTGACCCATTAGGTTCCCAAATATGTTGATAATGATTATGAATCATAATTAGAATTGGATAAATTAAAATTATTCTTAATTTATCTTTAATTAACCAACTAAACAATTTATAATCATAAATCAAGATTGGCATCTAGTAACACATTATGACCACCCAAATATTTAGGAATGTTAAAGTGATTTTGACTAACCTTTTCGTGTATGATTTCTTCATATAATTCACTTCTTTCATTATATAATGTTTTGATTAGACACAATATAAAATTAATGTCTACTCTTTTTTAGTCCAATCATATTAGTTCTTTGCTATTAGTTATTAATTCAATTAGTGACATTTGTAAACTATTTATAAAGTGTCATTCCACCTTGCCTAAGGATTTTTCAAATTAATACTAATCGAGAACAACAGAACATTCTCCCTAATTATTTAGGGTTATGAATCTTATCTTGATAACTCAACCACCTCTATATAAGTCAAATGATCATTTATATAATTATCACAATAAGAATTTCCGTAGACATAGAAGTAATGTTCCAAATAGATTTCTCATATCGAGTCAGTTTAGTGAACTTGTTCTCTAACAAGCGCCCACACGCTTATTTAATTATCTCTATACTAAAACCTATAAGATTGACTACTTCCTACATAAGGACAAACATAACGTGTTCTAGTCTTTTTACATTCTATTAATGTTCACTCTTAATAGAAAACTGACTAGGAAAAATTTAGGGATAATACATAAATATAATATGAACCTCATAATTATAATCTTATTATAGTTTCATTTGCAATATATAATTATCCCATGGACTTTATCATATACATCTAAACATGTACAAGATAAAGAATGTCTTTAAATAATTGTTACTAAATCACAACCAAACCGATTAGCTATGGGACATAAACCAACATATATGTGTTTGATGGGTAGTTCAGGTATGCCATGACTTAAATGGAAGAAAAATGTAATAAATGGAAATATTAATTTTTATTATTAGATAAGAATAATTTCCTGATCACTCAATGATTACACTGGTTTCATTGATGTCTCAACTGATAAGATAGACAATGGTATATATAAGGAAAGGAAGTTCCGCTTCAGCTTGCATTAGTGCT
This sequence comes from Erythroxylum pelleterianum, assembly GCA_027563865.1. Taxonomy (NCBI): domain Eukaryota; kingdom Viridiplantae; phylum Streptophyta; class Magnoliopsida; order Malpighiales; family Erythroxylaceae; genus Erythroxylum; species Erythroxylum pelleterianum. The sequence continues at coordinate 16,681,832 of JAOQMR010000006.1, read as the reverse complement.
ATTTTTATAGAAGGCATATAATTCTCTAAGTATAATCTTTCTTCAGGTTTATCAATATACCAATTAGGGATTGCGATATCTTATATAAAATGTATTGGATGGTGCTCAATATAGTTCATGTGAGACATAGTTAACCAAAACCGGAACTCTTATACTTGTCAATGTGTAAAAATTGTGTTAAAAGAAGAAGAACAATGAAGAGAAGAGGGAAAATAAAAATTAAGAAACTCAATTCATATATTGTTTAGATGGATTGTAGTAAAATATAATATTTCTCTATTTAGACCCAAATAAATGCTAAATATATAATATTTCTCTAGTTCACTACAAGAAATTGTATTTTTAGTGAAAGTAAAAGTTGTCAGTAAAAGAATAATATTTGTCACTATTATTAATAGTGTCCAACTTTTGAAATTGTCACCTTCCATCACAAATACCTCCGTCACTAATGAAATAGTGACTAATTTAAGAAATGGTCATAATTCTGCAACACTTTTATGACACAAATAATGACACTAAAACTTGTGCAATGCGTGAAAAAATATATGGTCACAATAACTTTACATATTTATGACAAGTTTATCGTCACAAATAATATAAAGCAGTGACGAATTAAGTTGTAACAGTACTTTATTTTATTGTGACAAAATTACTGACACTAAAATTGATCAAATGTGTGACAACACTATATGGTCACAACAAATGTACTTATTTATGACAATTTTGTCGACACAAATAATATAAAGTAGTGACGAATAAAGTTGTAACAATACTTCATTATATTGTGACAAAAGTGCCGACATTAAAACCTATGGAATGTGTGACAATATTATAAGGTCACAACAACTTTACATATTTATGATAAGTTTTTTGACACAAATAATATAAATTAGTGATGAATAAAAACATAATAGTATTTCATTTTATTGTTACAACATTATCTCTACTAAAATAATTAAAAATAGTGACCAAATATTTGTCACTTGTGTTTTTTTATCAGCGTCTATTACTTCTTGTCACTAATATTTTAAAGAAGAAGTGTCAACATCATTTTGTCACAAAAAAAAGAAAATTGGTTCTTACAAAAAGTATTGTTACTAAAGTGTTTATTATTATCACAAATAAATTTATCAATTCATCAACAGAATTACATTAGCTATAAAAGAAAATTGCATCAGTAACTATATTGTCTAACAGATTTCGTCACAAGTATGAAAGTTATATGTTATAATAATTTGTCAATAAATAAAGAATATATGTTATAATAAATTTTTCACTAATGTGTTCGTATTTGTCGCAAATAATATTATTAAATTTAACAATTTAATTACTTAATCGATAAATTTTTTTGCATTAGTAGCTATAAAATAGACGTTGTCACAAATAATACGAATTTTTAGTTCCAAGATATTATCAGACAAGCAAATAAAAATTATTAGTATATATAAAATATATCACCAAAATGTAAAAAATTATAATTTCCAATATATAAAATTGGAAATTTTAATATCCAAGAAAATTATTTATTACAATTATCTCAAACTACTACGTACTAATTTAAGCTAAAACTCTCGAAGGTAAAATTTCCCGACAATTCTTCAAGATGAAGTTCGTTGTTAATTGTTTCCTATAAAATAAATAAAAATAAAATCAGTTAATTAGTTTATAAAATATTAAGCTATAAATTTAGTACTAACATTTTATAATAATATAATGATAATGATAAGAAATGATACTAACTATTCTAGATTTTATAAATTTATAAACTGACAAGAGTAGCTAGGATATTTGATGTTATGGCACTTGATGGATCTTCAATTAAGGCAAAAGAATTGAGTAACAAACTAGGAATTACTCCAATATTTGTCAAATGTGCAAAAACAGCTAAAATTTATTTCATTTCCGTAGCTTGCTTCTGATCAATAGCTACATCTTGAGCTTGAATCTTCTCACTTTGAGCTTGAATCTTCTCATTTTGTGTTTTTGTAATTTCAATAAGTCTTGCAACTTCATTGTCTAAATCACTTGCATGTTTCTTTGCAGCCTCAGCTTCAGCTAGAATTTCACCTTTTTTCTCGGGACTTAGATGTTATCCCTTTAACACCTAAACCATGTGAATAACTTGATTTTCTTTCTAAGACAAGAACGAAATGCTCAACAAATGGTAGAGGTGCAGACGAAATCTTTTCTTTATTTTTCTCTCTCTCTTCTTGAAGCTTATTCTGCATATTTAGATAGAATTTGAAAATTTAGTAAAGTAATTTTAAATTTTTTTAAAAAAATATAATTTGACTATAACTTTCATATCATTATTTCTTCTCCATTTGGAACAGACCAAGTTCTAGTTAGCTTTTGTCGCGATACCTTCCAAACTTTAACAGAATCGGACCACTCTTCAGAATCTTTATCTTTCTAAAAAGAAAAAAGACAAAAAAAATTAATGATTAATTGGAACTTATTTTTTAAGAAAAATATAATTTTAATTTTAAGTAAATAAAATTTAACTTTACTATCCCATATGCAATTTGTACAATCGACTTTGTACCAGAAATTGATTTTATCTCTTGATTTCCCTTATTACTTGTGTTTCTTTCACTTTGCTCCTGTAAATTGATAAATAATTTGTTTTTAATAAAAGAAAACAACTAAAAAAATAAGCTAAAGTACTTATATTTTAAAATTACCTTAAAATTTAGAGTCTCTAATTTATTCTCAATCAACCATTACCAATCACCTTCCTCAACATCCTTTGGGCAATCTTTGCTCTTGAGATAGATTTTGCGTAAATGATAATGTCGATTTTTATATTGTGCATGCACTTGTTGCATCACATAAGATTGCACCTGATTTGAGAATTTGAATTTATCCTAATATTCATAAAAATATATTTAGGAAAATTAAGAAGCAAATTCAATACAACAACAAAATTAACTCTATTGCAATTAAACAAAACTCTATTGCAATTAAAAAAAGTGTCATATCTTTAAAAATAACCACATTACCTTCTTATCATCCTCATAAAGTGTCATACTATATTGATCTACAAACATTACACATAACGTTATGAAGATAAGAAATCAAGCCTGATAGGAACCATAATAAAATCCCAAAACCTTAGGTAGGTCTAAACAGATCAACTTGATCATTCTTTTGTGTTAATTGTATCAATATCTTCTGCAATCAAGATGAAAATTCACCACCTTTTTTTATTATTTTGAATATTCAGCAACTTTTGTGGGCATCTGAGCAGAGTATAAGACACTGTTAACATAATTGAGCTTCACATTAGGGACACCCAAAAGGAGTCATTAATTAATGCACACCAAAAAGGTAAACAAGCAACAAAAGGAAGTGCATGATCTTCAACTGCGCGCAACCAAGAATGAAGCACTTAGGAAGCAGGCCAACGCAAGCAAATGAACTTTAAGATAAGACTGAAAAAAATAAGAATAAACACGATCACACACAAACTGATAATTAAGTTGCTAAGTACTGAACGCTCTCAAATTCATAAACAGAAACGCAAACAAGCTTAGATGCAATATAAACAGTTAAGCATTGACAAATACAAGACCATTAATGTTGGACCCCGAAATTTTCTGCAAGTTAAGACTATTAAACGAGTAATTATTGATGATTATTTGGCAATTATTTATGTATAAACCGAAGGAAAATCCTTGATTTTAAAATGAAATGACAAAGATGATTTAAATACAAGATAGATTGTATGAGAAATTTGGGAGTTTAAAAGCTGGAAAATGCTGTTGAACATGTGCATGAGTATGCTTCGATGTTTTAGCCATAAGTTGATCTCTAGTTATCCAAATGAGATGATTCTTGATTTGGATTAAATTAGAGACATAAGGCTACAAATTGTATGATGATATTGAGTTCTAATTCAATTGCTAAGAAAGTCAATTTTAGGATGGAAGTCATGTGCAGGAAAATGTTTTAGTATAAGAACAGTATGAAATGTTGGTGAATAACTCTTAGAATATGGAACCAAATTGAATAATTTTGGGTGTCATTATGAAATTAAGACAATGAGGAACAATTGGCTAGAAGGAAGTTTTGTCAAATTCCTTCAATTGCATGATTAGAAAATGTCTTGATTTTTGGAAAGAATTAAGTATGAATTAAATGAATTTTAAGGTCTAAGTAGAGTATTTTATGAAATTAATTAGCATGTTAATGGAATTTAATTAACATGTAAATTTGGCTAAGACCATATGACATGAATTAAGTGTATTAAGGGGGTAGATAGCATTGAGGGCAAATTTGGAAGACAACTTAAGTATTTAAGATCCAAGGCTATTCATTAAGGGCAAAATGGTCAAAAGACATGTGGGCTTGGTATATAAGGACATGTGATGCACAAAAATAAGAAGAAGAAAGAGCAAAAATAGAGAGAAGGGAGAGGGGTGTCGTGGAGAAGGAGAGAGGAAGAAGAAAGAGGATGCTAGGGTTGGCTTTTTCAAAGATTTTAAGAGGGGTTTTGATGGATTCATGAAGCAAAAGCATGGAAGAGGACAAGAGCTTCAAGATGAGCCAAGAAAATCTCCATTTGGTGGAAATCCAAGGTAAGATGGTTTTTCAACCTTTGAGATTTTAGAGAGCTTTTGATTTAGATAGCTTGAGAAACACATGGGTTTAGTGATTTCAAGATCAATTTCATGATTTGTGTCCTTAGGGTTGTCCAATTTGGATATCTTTTGATTGGGGATTTTGTGAATAGTGTTGATGAAATCAAGAGGAGTAAGAGGGGAAGCATGTGGAACAAGGTTGTAAGCAAGGAAAAATAAGGTGGGTTTTATGTTTATCGCTTTAATAATGAGCCATTA
>JAOQMR010000006.1:16662037-16676001 GCA_027563865.1 Erythroxylum pelleterianum | reverse complement strand
GGTTGGAAAGCAGGAGATGGCCGACCATTCCACAGAATCTGCATTTGAACAGAAGTCACACAATGCATAACTAATTGCACCATCAGTGGCGGGACACCCGCCACACATAAAGTATCCTGCAGAAAAGACCAGTTGAGACGATCATAAGCCTTTTCCAAATCAATCTTAATAGCCATAAAACCCTTCCTTCCCCGCAATCGCCGAAAGGAGTGAATAATCTCTTGGGCCACTACGATATTATCAAATATTTGCCGCCCCGGAACAAAACTACTCTGATAAGGGCCAACAAGCTTGGGAAGAACCGTCTGAAGACGCTGAACAAGAATCTTTGAAAGAATCTTATAACTGACATTACACAATCCGATTGGTCGAAACTGAGTAACCCATTCCGGATGATCAACCTTCGGGATTAAGGTGATAAACGTTTCATTGATACCCTGGATGAGAGAAGGGGTAGCAAAAAGACGTTGCACCAACTGGACCACACTGGGTTTCACGAGCTGCCACTGGGACTGAAAGAAGTGGGCATGGAATCCATCTGGTCCAGGCGCTTTATGCGCACCAATCTGAAAAAGAGCTTGAGAGACATCAGTATCAGTCACCGACTGAGTCAGCACCTGCCAAAGGTGATGCGGGACGGTCGGAAACCCACCCCGAAGAAGAAAAGGTGGGCGGACTGCAACCTCCTCCGAATAAAGCTCCCGAAAATAATGCAATATGTGAGACTGAACCTTGTCAGCCTCAAACACCCACTGTCCAGTCTCGTCCCGCAAAGCCTCAATTTGATTCCTCCTCCTACGAACCGCAGTAGTAGCATGAAAAAAACGGGTATTACGATCACCCAAATAGATCCAATCCGTCCGTGATTTCTGAAACCAATGTAACGTTTCCTGCCTGGAAATAAGCCTGTATTCAGCTAGGAGTTTCGCCTCGAGGGAGGTTAAGAAACGATTAGGAGATACCATAAGAGCTCGTTGCACTCCGCCAATTCTGGAAAGGACCCTTCGTTTCCGACGAAATATGTTTCCAAACCCTACACGATTCCATTCCCGCAATCTATCCCGCCAACGCTGTAGCATGAGAGGAAGGGCTTCGGAATTGTCCCAATGGGTCAGTAATAAACGTTGATAGTCAGGATGCGTTGTCCAAGCGAGCTCAAAGCTAAAAGGCCTGTCGCCCGCTGGCCTACAACTCTGGGGGGCAATACAGACAAGTAATGGATGATGGTCCGACCTAACACGAGGAAGATGCCGAACTGTAGTCAAGGGAAAGCTAGTGCACCAATCTAAGTTACCAAATGCCCTATCCAACCATTCAAAAACTCGTCCATATGTACTGTGATCTTGCCCCCGCCATGTAAACTTCGGACCACAGAACCCAAGATCCACCAACTTACAATCATTCACCCACTGTTGGAACCGGGCACATCGTCAAAAATCAAAAGGAGCGCCCCCTACTTTCTCCGCGGGATCCAACATTTCATTGAAGTCCCCTGTTAGAAGCCATGGATGAGCCATGTGCACTGCCATATCTGCAAGCCTCTGAAACAACTCTGCCTTAAGCAGCGGAGAGGGATGGACGTAAACTAAGGTACAATACCATGTGCAACCAGTAGTCCGAGTAATCTGAAGATGGATGAAACCCCGACCACTCGCAACCACTGAGACTGTATCAGTCGTATCCCGCCACAGAAGCCACAACCCACCCGAAAAACCCTGAGCATCAACCCGAAAAATATTAGAGAAACCCAGCTGACGGGTGACTCGAGTAGCATGCGACCCACTTATTTTAGGTTCAGCAATGACCACCGCGTCTACGTGGTGAATACGAACAAAATCCTTCAAAACTTCACGAAACTCCAATGTGGCTGCGCCACGACAATTCCAATAGATAAAACTAATCATTAAAACAAAGGGAAATAACGGAACAGCACTAAGCATCATGAGATGCACAAGGACACTCCTTCATCTGTCCAACTCCTTCTTGCAACTGCAGGCCCTCCGGCTGTCCCAATGGGGATTCTGGAACAACACAAACTGTCGTCTCCCCACTACCGGGAGTCCGGGAACTAGAATGGAATTCATCTGCAGATAAATCAGGAGGGGCAGGGGGATGCTGTGGAATGTTGGGCACAACTCCAGGGCCTGATATGGGATCAGCCAAGGTAGCTGGCCGAGAGGAAGGGTCAGGACATGGTAGTGCAGCAGGAGACTGCAGGGGACGCATGCATGGGTGGGAGGACGTGTCCGAGTCTTGCAGGTTGGGCTGCCCAGCGGAAGGAACCTGGCCCCGGGGCGGGCCCTGGGCTGGAATAACTCCCTGGCATTCTGGAACGTCCAGCCTGGGCTTAAGCACAGCGACATTTGGGCCTGAAGAGGCCCCTCGTCTGGGAAGCTGAGATTGGCGTCTACCTCCCTTCTTCTGTTGAACAGCCTGATGAGATATTTGAGGCGGCAACCGCTGATCTCGAGACGACTCGACGCCCTCCTCCTGTCTAGGCTCACTAGGGGGACACTGATTCTCCAACAGTTGAAATCGAGAGCCATGCACTGACACCGGCTTGTCCGAAGATCCATCATTTCCAACAGCCTCGCCTGTCCCACGCCTAACTGTGTCAGGCTCGCCTCGAGCAGTGTGATGGTCATGCGTGTCAGCAGTGCGGGGACGACCTCGTCGCACACGCTGAACCAACATCCAAGAACCATATGTCTCCTCAACCTCCGGGTGTGGGATTGGGCAAATTGGTGGTGGCGGCACCACGACAGAATCGAAGGTCGGCGCCTCACCAGCCTCTGGCGGGACCACAATAGGTGGCGAGTGCGGACAAAGTTCACGGCGATGGCCATATGTGCCACAGCTAAAACACACTAAATGCAAACCTTCATACTCCACCTTCCAGATGCGGCGTCTCATGCGAAATTTCGCAATCAGAGGTTTACTCAAGTCAATCTCCACACTAATCCTCGCATACTTAGCCCTGGAACTGGCTGCTGTGCTTTCATCAACCCTCATAGTTTTACCCAACTTATTCCCAATCCGAGTAAGAATAATTTTATCATAATATTCGACGGGCAGATTAGGAATGCGAACCCACACCGTGGCTTTGTCGATAGAAGCAGCGAACGGGTCAAAATTAGGACGCCATTGCATGACAGCGAGAATGTGATCCGCCACCATCCACGGGCCACCCTCCAGAACCACACGGTAATCCTCCAGACTGTGAAATTTGAGCAAATAGTAATCATTCTCCATATCCGCAAACACCACATCACAATGCAATTGCCATTGACGCTTTAACGATGCCACTAGAAAGCGGAAGCCCACTCTCCTGCCAAGCACTTTGATAATGATTATTTCCATGTAGTGAATAATGATTACACTCATTGGGAAATGAATGCCATCGGTGAAAGTGCAGCATAAGAAGTAAACTTTATTTAATTATCTCACAAACTGTTACTTATTTAATATGTAATAAAAAGATAATATATGTATTTTTATAATAAATTAATAATTATTATGCGGACTATTTTGTAATTTTTAAAAATTTTAGGAGCTATTTTATAAATTTAAAAAATTTTCCGAAACGTTACCTGGTACCGACCGATACCGGTACCGTTCCATTCCAGGGCTCAATCCGATATCGAACCCGGTACGGTATTCATAACATTGCTCCCTAGTAACAATTATTTTGGCCAACTCACTTGTAGGGTTTGACATGTTTATACTGAGAATAAGTTTGGCGTTAGTTAACCTAAACATATTCTTCTGTTTAAATTTCTCCGATTAACCCAAAAGAAATGGAGGCAAAGCATAGACCAATATACGTGTTTTCTCTATCAAAATTTACCATAAAAACAGGTCACCAGTAATCTCCGCAAGAACAAAAAGCCCCAGAGAAGTGGTGAAACCGGTTGATATCTCTCACAATAATATCTCTATTGAAAATGTCAGAAGCAAATTTCATAACTGTGTGACAATCACCACAAGTTCTTAGATTCTTTTTTATAAGGATCGGTTGGCCAGCAGGAAGTGCAAGAAGCGCATAGGCAAGAGCTAGCTTCTCGCTGTGATACCACAAGTCTTTCTCCTTGGACCCATCACAACTGTTAACTGCATATTCAGCTTCAGGAACATATCCTTTCTGCTTTACTAAAGCCTCCAACTTTCTCAACATTTCGTCAATCTTGTTTTTCAAGGGATGTGATGTATCATGGGCAGTAAACACAAATGTAGAGTTCCTGATATCAATCCAGCTACATCCAAGATCCTTTCTAATGCCTTTGTCCCTCATTATTCTTCTAACTTCAGCGACATCCTTTAATTTTCCATGCCGCGCATACATGTTAGACAGCATCACATAATTACCAGCATTATCAGGTTCCAACTCAAATAGTCTCTCTGCAATCACTCTACCCATGTCAAGATTCCCATGATTTTTGCAAGCGCCAAGCAAAGCTCCCCAAGTAGTAGAATCAGGTTGAATTGGCATTGACTCAATGAAATTTTTGGCCTCCTCTAATCGACCAGCACGACCTAGCAGGTCAACCATACAAGCATAATGTTCATGTCGAGGGCTCATCTCATAAACTTTTTTCATAGAATTGAAATAAGTATAGCCTTCTTCCACACGACCTGTATGGCTACAAGCTGATATAACACAAATAAATGTAACATAATCAGGTTTTAACCCTTCTCCTAACATTTCTTCGAATAGTTGGATAACCTGGTTTGCACGGCCATGTTGCTGACAAGCTGAAATCATAGCAGTCCAACAAATTGCATTGTGCTTCTCAGTATCTCCAAACACACGAGAAGCATAAGCAAAGCTTCCACATTTTGCGTACATTGTAATCAGTGAACTTGAAACCCAAGCATTCATTGAAAATCCAGATTTTATTACCTGATTGTGAATTGAAGAACCTTGGTTTAAGGTTGCAAAATTAGCAGACACATGTAGAACAGAAGAGTACGATGCTTCATCCGGCATTACACCTTCCCTCTTCATTGAGAGAAAATGCTTGTACCCTTCTTCGAAGTAACCATTATGAGAACACCCCATTATCATGACATTCCATGCGACCACATCTCTGGATGCCATGGTTTGAAAAAGTGCAGCAGCTTCCGGGAACAAACAACACTTACAATACAAGTCCAAAAGGGAATTTCTCACGTAAGGTAGCATGATCAAACCATGTTTAATGGCGACTCCATGAACTTGATTCCCAGCCCGCACAGCTCCCATATTGGCACAAGAGCTAAGCACGCTCGAAAAACTCACCTGATCGGGAATAATAGATTCATCTCGAAGAATCTCTTTGAAGAATAGAAAAGAGGAGTCATATAGTGTATTATGTAAGAATCCAACAATCATAGAATTCCACGAAACAAGGTTTCTCTGAGGCATATTATCAAACACCTTGATCGCTGAGGCCATATCATCGCACTTGGCATACATATCTAGTAATGAGCTACCCACAAACAACTCCGCTTCATACCCATGTTTACAAATGAGAGAATGCATCTGTTGACCGTGGCAAAGAATCACAGTAAGCGAACAAACAGGCAACATGGCGGAGAAGGTAAAGTGGTTAGGGTGTATACCAGTACGCCTCATTCGGTTGAAAAAGTTAAAAGCTAAGAAGGGTTTGTTAAAATGGGAAAGCTGAGTGATGAGGGTGGTCCAAGTAACAATGTTGTTGTAGACGCAATGGGAGGAGGAGGAGAATAATAGAAGGGCTTGGTTGATGTGTCGACACTTGGAGTAGAGGGAGAGGAGGGTGTTGAAAAGAGAAGGGACAGGGATGAAATTGTTAGTGATAATTTGGGAGTGAAGCTGGGTTGCATGTTTGAGAACTGTGGTTGGGCTGTGGATGGTTAAGTTTAAAAGGTTGCGGAGATGAAGGGGAGTGTAGTAATGGTATGTGCTGTGAAGCAACAGTTGACAAAAGAGAGGAGTTGGAAGATGTGGAGGGCATAAGGCAATTTTCATACTATAAAAGAGAGAAAGTCTGAAGGAGAGATTGGGAAATTGGGACTGGGACTGGGATTAGATAAAACTGCTAGTACGCATGCCTTCGTTCAATCGTTTCGACCTTGTGTGTTTGTTGCGCTGAAGTCTGGCTCTCGCCTGTAAACACACAAAGCCTTTTTTTAGAGTACAAATCTTTTGTCTAATATTATGGTGTCTTATTGTTTTCAATAAATTTTAGCTATTTATTTATGTGAGCTTTACATGGATCCCATAAAATTAAATGTGAAACTTTAATAAATAAATAGTTGAGATTTATTTGATAGAATTAGACACCATAAAACTAAACAAAGAGAGGATCTTGTCTCCGTTTTCAAACTCTTTTTTTTTTTTTGCGTAATTTGTTCTGAAATACCACAAGTTATTGCGTTGGCCAACAACATGTGGACGTAAGAAGTGGCTTTCTGTTCATTATTACTCTGTCTTATTATATCTCATGAAATCTCAGTCATTTATTTTACGAGACTCACGCGAGCTTCATGCAAGACTCACGTAAATAAATGGCTGCGATTTATTAAACACAATAAAACACCGTAATATTAACAGAAGATTTGGACTTCCGCCAAATTGCCTGAAAGATCGGAAATCATATGACGTGGTTCCCTTCCATCCCTCATCCTAAGTGTAAGACGCTTTTGATTAAAGAATAATTCTTAAAAAAAGTGATCATATCATCGTCATGGAGGCCTGTAAAGTGCAATGCCGTGGTCATTGGTGGACGCAACTGCGTTTTTTCTTTTATTGGATTGTGGGGATTGAGTTCAGAAGTTGCGTTCTTTTCAAGAGACAAAATGATTCCAATTCCAAACCCAGCTCCAGCTGGAATAGATCTTCTTTGTTTCCTTTTGCATGTGATGTCCCTTTTCCTACGTCGAAGACTGTAGCAAAAACCAAAAAAAAAACACTAGAATTTGGCTGTAGTAAAATTGTTTATACATGAGTTGAGAAATAGGAATCCTAAGAAGGTCGGTTACTCGATCTACACGTGATTCCTGAATCTCTCTCTAGTCTCTACCAAAAAAAAAAAAAACGGAGTCGGTTAAAACTCGCATGTAACGCCGTTGCCCCGGCTACAGCCCTCATAACGTTTCATCCACTTGAAGAATATATTGGTAGCAGTAGTAGAGCACGTGCGAATAAAAATAAAAGCCGTTTCCAGATCAACGAAGTTATTGGGTTATTATTAAACGACACGCTCTATTCCATATTTGTATATATATAGTGAAAGAAAGAGGATGGTATGGTCATTCATTAAGAGCAGAGCAGTTGTACAGACAGAGGAAAGGAAAGTAGAGGAAGAGACTGTTTGTTGGCTCGGCTTTTGAAGAAGAAGAAGAAGAAGATCTAAATTAGCAAAGAAGATGCCGAGTGAAGGAACAGCAACATGCATAGATATTCTCCTGGCCATCATATTGCCTCCTCTTGGTGTTTTCCTTAAATATGGCTGTGAGGTACTTACCGTGCATCTTTTCCCTTTCTATCCTCTTAAACATATTTACTCATCCCGTACTTCCCTTCTTTGCTCAAGTTATTCAACTTTGCTCGCTAGTTTTCTTCAAAGTATAATTGCATTCTGCACTACAGGATAGGATGGGTCAAGGAGAGATTTTATTTTAAAATGTTGAACTACACATGATATGCAGGTAGAGTTTTGGATCTGTTTAATTCTGACCCTCTTCGGCTACCTTCCTGGGATAATTTATGCTGTCTATGCCATTACCAAGTGATCAAACTCTGGAATCCATGATCTCCCAATGCCACCGTAACTGTATGATTATTCTCTCCTTGCTTTTAGTTCCCTATATAATATAACAAAAGATCAAATGAATGATCCTCTAGTGACTCAGTTGAAGAATGATCTTGTCTATCCTTTTTGGTCCTGTGTTATAAGTGAGGCGTTAATCACGAAGTCCATATTTGAAGACAATTTGACGGTTTCTTAAAACTTTGACATGCAGGTTTTTGACTGCAGATTGAATTCGCCCCGGCCGGGTTCATATGTCATAGTTCTCATGTTGTCGATGAGGTGTCCGTAAGTTTGCTTTCTTTTGCGTGTTAGAACATTTGAGAAGATTGGGTTTGAATGTGTGTCCGTGGTTTATGGGGGACGAATGTTGATAAGGCCTTCCAGTTTGTATTCTTATCGTATTTCCTAGTTTTTTTTAAATAAAAAATTACGAAGAAGTAGATCAAAATTACAATGAGATCTTATTTGGTAACGGTAACGAAGGAGTAGGAATGAGAATACAACTTTACATTCCCAATTTTTTTATTATTTAGTTAAGACAGGGAATGATAAAATTAGAATAAATCTTAAATAATTCTGAATTTTTATTTTCAAAGTGAGTGAAAAATTGAAAATAAGAGATGTTATTAAAATATTATCAAGATTCTTATCAAAATTTATTTTAGATTAATTTTTTAAATAATTATTTTATTTTGTTTTATTGATAATTTTATTCTTATCTTAAAAATTATTTAAAATTATTTAAAATTAATTAATTATTAAAATTTTAATTAATTATTTACAAAATTAATCACATAATAATTATACGTAATACTAAACATTGATATAATTATTAATTTCTATAGTTGCTAAACATACGTAACCATTAATTATATTCTGTTCCGATTCGACTTTTCATTCTGATTCTCAACTTTGATTACGATACTCTCTTTTTTGAGTCGGAAATTTTCATTATGGACGCTTAAAGGCAGACTTTGTAGTAGGAGCGGAACAAAGCAGCGAAGGCAGGCAAAAGCTGTCTGTCAGATGCTACCACATTCCGTTACAAATTTATGATTTAGCAGCTTTACATCAATCTTTATAATTCTTACATATCTCGTTAACCCAGCCCAAATATATTTTCAATCAATCAAAACGACTGCAGATACTGTTGCCGGTTTCAGTACACATAGCATGATCATGCAACTTGAAGAAGCATGTCTTGTGTTGCCTTTTCTTTCCTAATCTCAAATTAAAGGTACATACTTTAGGAAGGACAATGGCTCCATTTTAATCTCCATAACCATGTGCAAGTCCATCAGGCCGCATCGGCTACTATATTTGGAGTTGCCTGTTAGTTTTTGTGAAAATGGCGGAATAACAGCATTTTTGAGCCGGGTTTTACTTGGCCCAATAATGGTCATACTATAGTAATAGCTTACACAAAATCGATCCTTCGAGCCAGTGCGCTGGAAAATCAGCTCTTTCCGTCGCAGGGTCTGCCTTTGGGCTCGTTAGTTAGGTGGCATCCTCCTCTCGACGGTTGAGTCAAGTTAAATACGGATGGGGCCGTGCAATACGGAGCATGGTGGGGATAATAAGGGGATTCTGAGGGGCCGCAACTACCAGCTTAGGCTTTTAGTTGAGTTGGATTTGACTTATATAGTATTGAATGCATACTAATTCCAGCGGTCAGCAGAAAAACTGTATCTACAGGAATTAAAATGGAAATAACACAACCCAGAGTCTATGGAAGAATAGCAGGAAAATCATCCTTGGCAGCAAGAGGAATTGATATAGCAGCTGGAGTAGTGGATAATGATTATCGAGGTATGATTTATGTTGTGTTATTCAATACAAGTCATGAAGATTTTCTTGTGGATATTGGAGATCCAATTGCTCAAATAATATTTGAACAATATTAGGTACCAAAGATTCAGTTAATTGAAGAATTAACTGTTACAGAAAGAATGTCAAGTCCACTTGACAAAAAGAAAGAAAGAAATTCAACAGAAATAAGTGATGAAATAGTTCTATATAGGAAGGAACTATTAAAAGAAAAACAAGCTAGGATATTCACAATGGTTGATGGAAAAACAGGAATTCCTCGAGGCAGAATTAATAATCAATTGTATAACTTTGATGTTAGCTTCAGAATACCAGGATGTCCAGAATTTCAACTACGCACAGTCTTGGATACAGGAGCAACAAAATGCTGTGTAAAAATTAATGATGTTCCGGATGAAGCCAAGATCAAAGTAAATTATGCAATAGAAATTACAGGGATCAATTCAGTGTTCAGAGCTAATGAAAAATTAAAAGATGGACTAATGCTGATTGATGGAAATGCTTACAAGATACCGCTGGCATATTGTATTCCAATGACAAAGCAGGATGGGATACAGATGATTTTAGGATGCAACTTTATACGTGCTTAGCAAGGAGGAATTCGTATAGAAGGTAATACTATAACCTTCTATAAAAATGTATCAAAGGTATCAAAAAATACGGAAATTAAGATAGCAAAATTAGCTATCCCTGAGCTTGAGCTAGATGCTGAAGAATATTATACCATTAAAAATATGGTATATTATAGCATCGGAAGGAGTATTTCACAATACTCAAAAGAAATAGAAGAAAAATTGAAAGAATTAGAGAAGCTGGAATATATTGGTAAGGATCCACAAAAGCATTGGGCTAAAAATGGGATACTTTGTAAGATTGAGATTATAAATCCAGATCTTACTATTCAAGATAAGCCCTTGAAGCATGTAACTCCACTCATGGCAGATCAGTTTAGAAAACATATTCAAACCCTATTAAGCCTAGGAGTTATAAGGCCTTCTTCATCACGACACAGGACGATGGCAATGATAGTATATTCTGGTACAACATTAGACCCAGAAACAGGGCAAGTCAAGCATGGAAAGGAACGAATGGTATTTGACTACAGGAAGCTCAATGAAAATACTCACAAAGATTAGTATTCGCTACCTGGTATTAATACCATTATTAAGAGAATTGACAATAGTCAAATTTATAGCAAGTTTGATTTAAAGAGTGGCTTTCACCAAATAGCTATGGATCCAGAGTCAATTCCTTAGACTGCCTTCATTGTACCAGATGGCCTTTATGAATGGTTAGTTATGCCATTTGGATTAAAGAATGCACCAGCAATATTTTAAAGAAAAATGGATTAGTGCTTCAAAGGACATGAAAAATATATTGCAGCATATATCGATGATATACTTGTATTTTCAGATACAGTATATGATCACAAGAAACATCTACAGATATTTTGCGATATCTGTAAAAGAAATGGGTTAGTACTTTCAAAAGAAAAAATGGTTGTGGGAGTATCAGAGATAGAATTCCTTGGAGCAATCACTGGAAATAGAAAGATTCGATTGCAACCACACATTATAAAGAAATTATCAGAATTCCCTGAAGAACAATTGAAGGAAAAGAAAGGATTACGATCGTGGTTAAGAATTTTGAATTATGCAAGAAACTATATTCCTAAATTAGGAATACTAGTTGGCCCATTATACAATAAGACCAGCCCAAATGCGAACAAACGTATGAGTCCAATGGATTGGGAATTGGTCAAAGAAATCAAGAAAATTGTCAATAATCTTCCAGAAATGGAATTACCACCGCAGAATGCATACATCATTATTGAAACTGATGGATGTATGGAAGGATGGGGAGGAATAGCCAAATGGAAGAAATCTAAAGGAAGTTCAAATGCAGAAGAACACGTGTTTGCATATGCTAGTGGCAAATTCGACACAATCAAATCAACAATAGATGCTGAGATAGCCGCATGCATAAATTCATTGAATTCCTTTAAGATCCATTATCTGGGTCAAAAAGAAATAACTTTAAGAACTGATTGTCAGGCAATTATCAGTTTTTATAATAAACAAACACAAAATAAACCATCTAGAATTAGGCGGATTAATTTTGTTGATTTTCTTATAGGTACTGGTGTCAATATTATTCTTGAACATGTTGATGGAAAGAAGAATTTTCTTGCATATCAATTATCAAGAATAGTCACAAAGCTTGCAGTTGCAACATGGACAGAAGAAATGATAAACAAATCATTAGGGAACAAAGGGGAAGAAGTTATGCAAAGCCATATACTACCCTCAATGATTTATACAAACGAAAGTTTCAACAACAAGCAACATCAGATACTGAAGAATCTACCGCAAACACTGGAGGAACTAAAAATCCTACCAGAAAAAAAAAGGAACAAGCTCAAGACCTGCTGGGGGTAACCCTACAGGATTTTTTCGGATAGCCGAATTAATAGAAAGGGCTACTAGCCCAACAAAGAAACGGTCCTCACCGGTAAATATGGAGGAAGAAAATCAAGAATTTTGTAGATTTGGTAAAGCTCTACTACCAATTCTAGATCCAAGGGATCCAAAAGCATATCGGCCTTTGGAAAATTTACCACTGGATCAACAACAAAAGTGCTTACTGGATGCAATCTGGAAAGCAAATAGTAGTGCTCAGAAACATAAAGTTGTTGTGCACTACAATACTATTTCAGTAAGATCATGACTCTACCAGCTGGAAAAAGTTATTCATATTACTCGTTGATTAATGGACCAGATCGAGGTATTTATTGCTATTATTCCACACTTATGAAGAAAATTATTAAGTTAGCAAATCCACGATTTAAAGGATTTTATGCCTTAATGATGCACTGGATTATTTGTTACAACATATTGATGTGGAAATGGATGAAGAAATTTTTGTGGAAAAAGAACCAAGAGCAGGTCCGTTAAGTGAAGTACAAGATCAAGAAATCATCAGATTACAACAAGAAGTGGAAGAACTTCTGAAAACAATACAAGAATTGCAGGAAGAACAAATAAATGAGAAAAAGGACGAGGATGAACAGCTCTTCAGTCAAAAAGGAAAAGGTATAGCTCAAGCATATCAAGAACAACAGGAATCGGATGAAGAGAAGCGAAACCCAAGAAGTCATAGATCAATTGAGGAGTGGGCAGCTGGAACAAGGTCCCTTAGACCTGTTAGCCGAAATAGACCCTCACATCAATCACACCGAAAGTGTCCGGTAAAGAAAGAGTGATTATCAACAAAGCATTCGATAGTCTTTGGACTATCAACAGAAAGGAGATTCCTTGTCTCCTAATGAAATGGACGTCTTTCCAACTTTTACAATAATGGGTGTACTATGAAACCCACTTTTATTATGCACCGCACATTTGGTGTTGCTTTTAGTAAGTGGAACCTCTGTACAATCCACTCAGTTTGTTTTTAGTGTCACGTGGGTATAATAATGAACCCACTTTGTCAAAAGCAGAAAAAATTTGGGGTACTTACATCAATTGACTACGAGGGCTCCACTTGCACCAAAATTGATGAGTAACCACTCAATTATTTCTAGCTTTCTTAAGTTTGAAGTCCTATATATAAGGACTTAGTGTGTAATTCAAAGGTACATCAGTAGCAACTCAAAAATGCTCTGAAGCCTTTTATTGTAATAAAATTTCCGAAAGTGTGTTCAAGAAATCTTGTTACTCATCAGCAATACTCCGCACAAAATAACTTGTGTCTTGCAAGATCAAATCTGGGAACGAACTCTTTTTGGTATCAGAGCAAGGTATGAGTAACTAAACTATTTAAGTTTAGCTGTTTATTTAAAGTTTGATAATATTGTTTAGAGTCCTTATTTATAACTTTTAAGTTTTACTTCTTGTATGGAAAGGCAAAGTGTTAAAGAACAATGGTTGGATATTTTGAGAAAAGGAAGAGCTTAAAAGAAATGATAAATTATACTCGCAGAGCAGACAAACGTTTTCGTAGTATAATTGTCAGACAGGAAGCTAAGGTTGAAGAAATTAGAGCACTGCTGGAAAATCCAACTTTAGTAGTCAGTACAACTCATCCCCAGTTTAGAGAAGCAGAAGATATTAAGCAACAAGCTTATTATCTTTTAGGAGAAACAAAATACCTTGTAAGAGAGGCAAGAGAGGATAAAATTGCCATCAACAAAAGACAAAGGTATTATGAGCGAAAAATGCAACTTTTGATTGATTAATTTGGATCTCTGTAATACTTATAATTTTCTGAAATAAAACAAGTAGATATACCGTGAGGATTGTTGAAAGAACAAAAGTAGAGTACCCAATTGAAGTTGTGCAGAAGGCGTGTTAAGGGGAAATTGAG
>JAOQMR010000006.1:16646203-16657061 GCA_027563865.1 Erythroxylum pelleterianum | reverse complement strand
AAACATTTTGCTTCTTGATTTTTCGAAATCATTTAATTAGCTTATAATTCAAAATATAAACATATCACCCACCTCAATTCCATTATTAGAACTTGTCCAAAGCCTCAATTTCTCCATTCCTTTCCTTAATTCCCTAATTCATGACATAAACCCTAATTAATTAAACATCCAAAATTGAACCAATTAAACCATGCAATCACCAAAATTGACTTGAGAAATCACAAACCCATAACATTTCCAAGCTATCTAAACCAAAAATTCATTAAAATTTCAAAGCTCAAAAATTTCTCTTACCTTATTTCTTCACCATTTTCGGATTTTCTTGGCTTGGAAGGAAGCTCTTGTGCTTCTCCACCTTTCTCTCTTGAAACAACATCAAAATCTTGCTCTAAGACTCATAAAAAATCGAAAACCTAGATTTCTTTTCCTCTTTCCCCTTTCTCTTCTCCACCGAACTTGCTTTCTTTCTTTCTTCTTCTTTTTATTCTTTTCTTTCCAATTTTCGTGCATTCCCTTCATTATAAACGACATCCCACATGCCATGTCATTTAATGAGTGCAAAAAGACCATTATCCCCCTCCATATTAGCTTTCCAACTTAACACTTTAAGTAATCTTCCAAATTTGCCCCTAAAATCAATTTTAATACATGCTTACTTTACGACATTTTCTAACCATCAAATTGAAGGACTTTGCTAAAACTTCCTTCTAGAGAAATGTTCCTCATTGTCTCAATTTCATAACGCCACCAAAATTATTAAATTTGGTGCACTACTCTAAACGTTATGCTCCAAAACATTTCGGACTATCATTATGCTAACACATTTCCAGCAATTTACTTTCATCCGAAAATTGACATTCTTAAAGACTAAATTAAAACTTGAGCCCTTCAGGACATTTGTAGCTCTATTTCTCTCGTTTAATCTAAATAAAAAATCACCTCATTTGGATGACTAGAGAAAAAGTTATGGCCAAAATACTTTCAGCTCTTACTAATCCAAGACTGAACACTAAACTTAACTTCGATTCAGAAATTGAAAATCTTAGGGACTGAATTGAAATTCGAGTCCTTCAGATGACTTGTATCCCCATGTCTCTATTTTATTTTGCAACAAGAATCAATTCAATCGAAACTCCACAGATCACGAATTTCTCAAAATACTGAACCATGTTCAGAAAATTTTCTAACTCACTTTGATTAATCAAACATCCTCAATTAAAACTCAAAAATTAATAATTCTCCATGGACAGATAGAGGAATATCTTAGGAATCCAATGCTTTGAAAATCGGATCAATTGGATGTCGGACGGAAAAGATATAAGCAAAAGAATGGAAGAAAAATTAAATAAAATAAAAAAATTAAAAATCACACAGCAGCTGGCTTGCGGTCGCTAGCCGAGGAGAAAAGAAGCAGGCTTGCGATCGCGACGACTCGCGATCGCAAGTCATCTGGCTCTGAATTTTCCTTTTCTTTTTTTCACAAAACCACATAACTTCAAAAATTCATAACTTTTCACTCAAAACTCCAAAAAATTGCAAATTTGGTATCCTTGGAAAGATAAAAGGAAGCTCTACAACTTCCATAAAAGACTTAAAAACAAAATCCTTTTCTAAAGGGGTCAAAAATCTACTCAAACTTTCTGTCCAAAAATCATGTCACCCTAAATAGTCACATAACTTCTAAAAATCATAACTCCATATTCCATCATCCAAATTTTCCATACTTTACATCAATGGAAAGATCAAAGCATAATCTAAAACTTTCATGAAGCACTTAAAGGCAATTTCAACCTCTAACTAGGTCAATTTTCACTCAAAGATTTTGCCCTGTTAAACATCATCTAAACAAATATCCAAACTTTCCAATTTCCCATCTTCCAATTTCCACAATCAAAAATAACATATTACACATCATTTTAAAGCTATTGAAATTCTATACGACTTTCATGTAGACCACTTAATCCAATTTAAACTACATCAGTCCATAATTTTCCTCAAAGCACAGTATACACAAATTTATACTTAATAACATTTTTCAAAAACAAAGCAAAATAACCTTATCTTCGGAAGATCATAACTTTCAAATCCGATATCAAAAAATATCATACTTTATGGCGACAGAGAGCTTTCAACATAAGCTACAATTTTCATGAAGACTATTTTCTCAAAATCTGCCTAAATAAAAAAAGTCAACTCTCTGTTACTATTCATCCCCAAAAGTCAAACTTTCTTAATCCTCCAAATTCTCACACTTTACTATTTATTTCTTGCTTTTCAACTTCTATTTCAATCAACTCATTCTTTTTAACTTTAATGACCAATACAAATCTACTCAAATATCAGTCATCAAGACCAATCCATTCTTTTCTCATCAATTTTTCTTAAAGCACAATAACATCTATCACACAATACATATACAAAAATACTCATTTAGGTTCATTTAATATTTCTAAATTTTACTTAAAGACCGGGGTCCAATAGTGCAAGTGCTGGACATGGAGCAAACAAAACTATCGAGACAGAGTGGTACCTACTATTGATGTGAAGGAGCACTTGAAGAGAGTGGTTTCTATAAAGAAGAAGAAATCAAGTAAAGACATGGATGTTGTAGTTTAAGTTATCACAAGTGAGGTTACTGCTAGGAACGCTAAGCTTGTTATTGCCAAGGAAAAGGAAAAGAGTCATTATAATCAGTAGCCAATTCCGTGAGCTTCGAAAAATCATTGTTTTCTTGTTCTTTACCTCTTCCCACATCAGAGGAAAACATGTATTTTTTTCTCGATGAGAATAAGGCATGAGAATATGATCTTACGAGAATGACATTACATAAATGTAAGACCTACTTTTATTTTAAATTAAGAATGACATATCAGTGAGAGAAAATTTAAAGAAACTACGTCATAAAAAAGTCACGTAACATTTAACTAACAAAGGGTATGGTTGAATTGTTTGAGCAGGTGCCCATCCCCAAAACCAAGACTACTCTAAAGGCCTCTGACTTTCGACCCATAGCTTGTTTGAATGTTGTTTATAAAATCATTTCGAAGATTTTGACTGAGCGCATGACGGGAGTTGTGGGTCAAATAGTTGATCCGGCCCAGTCAGCATTTATGCCAGGCCGGAGAATGTTGGATAACGTTTTTCTTGTGCAGGAATTAGCCCGGGGCTATAGTTGAAAACATATTTCGCCTAGGTGCATGCTCAAAGTTGACATCTCTAAAGCCTATGACACGGTCTCTTGGGAGTTTTTGGAGGAAATGTTGCAGGGATTGGGGTTCCCCTCTCGATTTGTAGCTTGGATTATGGAGTGTGTCACCACAACCTCCTTTTCAATCGCCATTAATGGCAATCTTCA
Organism: Erythroxylum pelleterianum; assembly: GCA_027563865.1. Classification (NCBI taxonomy): domain Eukaryota; kingdom Viridiplantae; phylum Streptophyta; class Magnoliopsida; order Malpighiales; family Erythroxylaceae; genus Erythroxylum; species Erythroxylum pelleterianum. Next base: position 16,653,706 of record JAOQMR010000006.1, on the reverse strand, counting down.
TGGCATGTTTAAGGGCCGATGGGGCCTATGCCAGGGGGACTCAATATCACCCATCTTATTCCTCTTCTGCTTGGAATATCTATCCTGAGTGCTTAAGCTGCGGACTTCGGATCCTTCTTTCAACTTTCACCCTAAATGCCAACAACTTGGGATCACCCATCTGGCGTTTGCAGATGATCTTATGGTCTACACTCGAGGGGATCCCATATTTGTTCAGATTTTATTACATGGGCTGGACGACCTCAATCAGGTGGCGGGGTTGCGGGTGAACCCCACTAAATCCAATGTTTTCTTGGGGGCGTTTGGAACAGAGATAGGGATGATATTCTCTAGATGACAGAGTTTGGTCTTGGTGAATTTCCTGTTCGCTACCTGGGTGTCCCTTTGGCCCCACTGAAGGTCTCGGTGGCTCAATTTTCTGGCTTAATAGAAGTGGTGGAATCTTTTATTAACTCTTGGAATGGGAAAACCCTCTCCTATGCAGGGCGGGCTGAACTCATAAACTCAGTCATTCAAGGGGTGCTCTCCTTCTGGCTTCAGGCCTTCCCCATTCCGGTGGTGATGCTTGACAAAATCGCCTCCATCTGTCGTCTTCTCGTATGGGGTGGAAAACACTATCGTGTTGCTTGGGACACTCTATGCGTTCCAAAAGCAGAAGGCAACCTTGGCCTGAAGAATTGTAAAACTTGGAACTTGGCCTTATTAGCGAAAACGGTTTGGAATATTCACTCTGAAGCTAACTCCCTTTGGGTGAAATGGATCCATGCCTATTACCTAAGGGGAGTCTCTATATGGGATTGGGTCCCCCACTAACGTGCCTCCCTTCTCGTGAAAAAACTTATAGTTACTCGGGACACTTTGATGATGCACCTAGGTGGAAGAGATGTGGTTGAGAATGAACTGTTGAAGTTATGTGTCCATGGTGGTATTTCTTCCCACAAAGTCTATGATGTCATCCGGACTAAGCATCAAACGAGGCCATGGATGTCTTTTATATGAAAGGCTTATATCCCCCCTAAATACTCCTTTATTGCTTGGCTGAGTTCGTAGAATCGTCTGCCTACCAAAGATAATCTTTCGTGTCTTGATATCAGTCCTAGGTGTATTTTGTGTGATACTACAGCAGAATCGGTCCGCCACCTATTCTTTGCTTGTCCCTTCACACGAGCAGTTTGGAAAGGCATCCGTCAATGGCTGGGCTTTCGGCGTGAAATGGGCACTATACTGCGTGCTATCAAATGGATCAGATTGGAAGCAAAGGGTGCGCTCCTGAAGTGTAAAGCCATCCGTGTAGCATTTCTGTGTACTATTTACACACTCTGGAAAATTCGAAATGTAGTCCTTCTGGATGCTGCTACCTTCTCCTGTATGGATGTCATTTCTAACATCAAGTTGGCCACTTACTCGATTCTGTATAGAATCTACCCAGCTGAACTCATTACCTTCTAGCCACTAAACTCATTACCTTGGGCCTAGCCTCACATCCGGCCTCCTTTCGCTTGGGCTGTCTGTTCTTTTATTGGTAAAACAGGGCTGGGCCTTATTTCTTGGGTCTAAACCTGTTTTGATTATTTTGGGTTTCACATTTTCAGGTCTTTTAGGCTCACCCTGAATGTTGTTATCATGTATTGGGCTCTTTTTGTATACTAGTGCCTATGTAAGACTTATCGCACTTTTGATTTTGCAGTGCTTCCCACTGACCAGGGGTATGCTCCTCTGAGTTGTACATTATTCCTTTGATGAATATACCAATTTAACTTTCATAAAAAAAACAAAAGGAATCCTCCGTCAGATCTTTTGTCCTTGTAGGGTCTAGTTTGAACGTTTTGTAAATGTTGAGGTTCAACTTGAACGTCCCGAAATGTTAGGGATCAACTTAGATTCTGGTGTAAACGTTAGGGTTTAAAATACACTTTTGATCAACTGTTTTAGAAAACAGAGATAAAAGAATAATTTTTAGGATATTCTTTTTCATAATGACTTTGTTGTTTACATAAATAACATATGTTTGACTTTCTAGTACCAAAAGCACGCTGCTTGAAGAATCAGGTGGCAGCCAAGTCATTGTATCAATTTGATGTTTGGATGAAAACACATTATGTTAGCCAATATCTTCTTTGAGATGTACCACTACCATATATTGTATCGTTATTGGTGTTTTAGTACGGTACATTATTGGCACCAGTTAATATCAAGTATTGCTTTGGATAATTTTTTAAACTTATAAAATAATTCTTAATTTTTTTAAAATCACAAAATACTCTGAATATAATGTACTATATAATTTTAAATTTTATATCAATCTTGATTTAAAAAATCACAATAATATAAACTCAGAATAACAACTATCTATTTATTTCTTTAATATTACTTTTCACATATTTCACATATAAAGAATAACTATTATTAATATAAGAAAGATATTGTTTAATTATCATACATATATAAAACTAAGAATAATATAAAATAATTAAAATATTACAATTTACATCATATACTAAAGAATAATTGTATCAAAAATAGTATATAATAACAATAATATAGGTCTTTGACTTCATAAGTATTATAATAAGAGTTCATGCCACAAATAGTAATTAAAGATTTGAGAGAAGCTCCCATTTCCTTCTTTTCCTTTATTACCCAACCTTTTTTGTTGATACAAACCACTTTTGTAGTGGTTTGGTTTTCACTCTAAGTAACCCTCCTTTCTTTTAAAACTCCCATCTTACCTTTTCATTGACAGTTTATTAATATTGGTAAAAAGTTTGAACCTAAACTAGTTTTGTCCTCGACTGCCCTACCTGCTCCTTCACCAACCCTCCATTCTGACATTGCCTTCCATATACATCCATCATCGAAGACCCTCATAGCTCCTATAGCAAGTGACAAGTACATGTTGAAGCAAACTTAAGAGAAAGATGGTAGGAGATCCTGAATCATTTGAGAAGCTCCATTTTGTACCCCAAATAGGCAGTGAAGCCCTAATTTCCCCACCACCTAAGGTACTATAGAAAGGTACAAAGAAATATAGTGTAGCTTTGATAGGATATTTCTTGGACAAGTGATTAGCTTTCCCCTTGTCCATCAAAGGCGATACAAATTGGAGGAACCTTGGTCTAGAAATCACTTTAATGAGTGAAGATGAGTTCTTCATCTTCAGGTTTAGAAGAAATGGCTTAGAAGGTCATCGATCTTGAACCTTGGCATGTGCAAGGTAAGGCTATGTTGCTTAAGAAATGGAACTCAAGGGTGACGTTAGATAGGATATAGCTAAAGATTATCCCGATATGGTTAAACTTCCATTATGTCCCTTTGGAATATTAGTCCTCAAGTGGTTTAATTACTTGTCTAGCTCTCTATATAACCCAATAGCCGTGGACGATAACACCGCATACTTGAAGAGAATAGATTTTGAGAGGGTGTGCGTGGAATTTGAACTAGATAAATATCTACTTAACTCCATGCAAATCATAAGCTTTTAAGGGAATATTGACTTGTTAGGACTCAGTAAAGGTGTCTTCGGGAAAAGGGACTAGTAAAAGTTTGGAGGCCTAGGAAACAAGTATATTAGGATACCATAAACACTGAATGTGTGAATACAAAAGTAATAAAAACTACTTAATTCACAGGAGAAATTGATACCTTGCAAAACCATGAATCCTCTAGTTTAGCTATGATCAAGAAAACTAAAGATCAGCCCAAATAAGGTGCAAAGACGAACTTTGATGTACCTTTTCAACTAAAGGAACTTGTAGGCAACCCCTTAAAAGTGAAGGATAAAATGTAAGTAATACAAACACCCCCTACCATTCTAAGTAAAGGGAAAGAAGACCTAGTGATGAATGTAGAGGAGGATGAGATCCAAAGAAAAACAAGCTCCCCTAATATAACAACCTTGACTGAGAATTGGCTCAACCAAAGTTATAGTAATCACATGACTAGAAGAAGGAAAGCCAAATCCAAACAAGGATAATAAGATTACTAATATGGAATTTGAGGGGCTCAAACCACCTATATAAATAGCTAGCTCTTAAGGACTTCCTTGGCCTCAAGAAGCCTTATCTTATTAGTCTTATCGAGACCAAAATAAAGAAGGAACAACTCCAAAAAGGGCTTGTTTTTTTAATATGAATGGACTACTCTCATCAATCACTCAGCTCACTTTAATGATGGAGTAATAGTGTCTTTTGATCTCTCTTCTTTTTTTAAAACTTTGTAACTAGTACTGTACAAGCTAGTTTATACATTGTGAGTTAATTCTGAAAACCTCCAATGTACATTTAACAATTATTATGATATATGCTGCCAATTGGGAATCTTATAGAAATGGTCTTTGGTCTTATCTAAGGACAATGAATCCAATATCAATTTCGTTTGGATGCTAATTGGAGATTACAACTATACACTATCTCCTTTTGAATCACAAGGCAATAGGAAGTGTTTGCACTTAAGATTCCATGCATTATCTAATCTAATCTAAGATCAAACTTGGGTCTAATAGATCTTAGATACTTTGAGCATTTATTCACTTAGAGCAATCGTTAGAGTGGAGAAATATTTCTTCAATGAAAGCTTGATAGATGTTTAGTTAATAGCACATGGTTTATTAGTTTCCCTGACAGTTATGCCACCTTTGGTAATTCTCTCTTTTTTGATTGCACACTTGTACTTACTGGTGTTTAAAAAAACCTAAAGGTAATTAAAGTTGAATACATCCTTTTGTTGAAAGATAATGATGATCTAATGTTACAAGATTAGAGAATGGCTTTTGATGGACTAACTAAGGCTCAAGAGGCCCTTACAAAGCACCCCAATGATCCTATATTGAAAGACCTTAAAGTATCTGAACTAAAGAAATACTTTAAAGTCTTGTACCTCTTATCTAAGGCAAAAATCTAGAATTCACTGGTTACAAGAGGGGGATAGGAACTTAAGATGCTTTTACAGTATGATCAAATGTAGAAGGAACAAAGAGAGAATTATTTCACTTAAGGACTCAAGTATAAATCTAGCCAATGAGTAGCATAAGTTAAACAAACTAATAAGGGATCATCTCAGAAATATCTTAGAGAGGAGTAGAGGTATAACTGAACTTCCTAAGGAGATGGTAAGCAATCTTCGAGGCTCATTACTTCCTCACCATACCCATGCAATGATCAAGGAAGTCTCCATTAAGGAAATCAGGTCAGTCATGTTCTCCTTTCATCCTGGTAAGGCTCCTGGGTTAGATGGTTTCAATGCAATGTTTCTCTAGGTAACATAGGAATAAATTGATCTAATGATTGTTGATGTTGTCTTGGAGTTCTTCAGGAATGATAGGTTACTCACTGAACTAAATAAAACTTATCTATGCTTGGTCCCTAAAGTTCCCAACACATTTAGTCTTAATGACTATAGGTCTTTTACATATTGCTATGAAATTTGTATGTGTATCGATATTGGAAAATAGATTGAAGAAACCACTTCCTAATTTTATAAATCCTTATCAAGGTGCATATGTGTATGAAAGAAGCGTAGGGGACAATATTATCCTTATATAGGAACTCTTTAGGTACAACTCCAAAAAATATATCAACAATTGTGCATCATAAAAAGACCACCAAAGCCTTTGATACTATTAATTGGGAATTTCTACGAAGCACATTTTAAGCCATTGGCTATCCCAATAGGTTTATTACATGGATCCAAGCTTATATCACCTCAATCTCCTTTTCTGTTTTGGTCAATGAAGAGACCTTAACCCTTTTTATGGCTACACAAGGTCTGAGATAAGGAGATCCCTTGTCTCCTTATCTATTTGCAATCACTATAAAAGTCTTGTATCCGATCATCTCCTTAAATATAGTAAGGTCACTTTGCTTTAAGTTTCATCACATATGTGGGAAACTAAAAGTATCGTAACTATCTTTTGATGATGATCTACTAATGCTTTGTGGGTCAAATAATACATTAAAAACTTGATGATAAATTCTTTGTAATCTTTTAGACAAGTCTCAATTTTGAGTTTCAATCTAATGTAAAGCTCCATATATTTTTCTACTCGCCCTAAAACTAATGTGGGCTCAATTTCTTCTTCACTGGGACTAAAATGTCAACATCTTCCTTTTAAATATCTTGGGGCTTCCCATCTTTACCAAAAAAACTCAGTGGAGTAAATTTTGCTCCTTCGATCTCCACTGTGGAAAAAAATTGCTTTTCTGGTGTAGCAAGTTCTTATCTTATTGTGGAAGGTTACAGTTAGCAATATCTATACTTAATAACCTTTATATATATTAGTGCTCACGCCTTGCTTTACCAAATAGTATGTTGATGAAAATTGAAAGGTTGATCAAGGAGTTTGTATTGAGTGGCTCAAGTAACAATAACAGAAAAACCCTATGTGTTAAATGGAGTACAATATGCCTCCCAAAACAACATGGAGGTGAGAGAATATGGATGGAGGTGAGAGCATATGGACTGTGAAGCCTAAAGGAACTCAATCCTACACCTATCAACAGATCTTACACAGTAGACATTTCATACAGACACAAATCAAACACAAAATTGTTAATAGGGTGAAAACTGACTTTTGGTTTAATATTTGGCACTCACATGGTCCATTATATCTACTTAGGGAATATCATATGTTAAAAGCTATAGTTCCTGTTAATATGAAAGTGTAATCACTTGTAATGAATGAGAACTGATGCTACCCATTCCTCAACAGGCTTATGTGATATAATTCATAATATGCCAAGGAACTTATTTGATTCCTTGACTCCTAAAAGTGTGTAATAGTGTCTAGATAGATCATAGTTTCTCCACTACTTTATGTAAGACGATGTTGTTGGGAAACCTTGAAAGAAGTCCTTTCTAGGTACTAGTGTGGGACAGTAGCATTACTTCTTCACACTCTTTTATATGTTGGCTAGCTGCTTCCTAGAAATCAGGTACCAGGAAGGCTAAAACTCCATATTGACAACCTCAACTGTGCCTTGTACATGGATGGCCAAGAGCCATATGATTAATTATTTTTTCAAATTTGTATACTCCTTAATATTATAGAACATCCTACTCACACTTTTTAGCCTCTAATGCCCTAATAGGGAATGGTTAACCACTTTTACCTAGGCTTCAAATGTTAATATAAAAGCCAAGCATGACAAAAAGCTATTTGTGATGATTGCTTATCTATCACATGTGGAAGGAAATGAATGGCAATATTTTTGGTGATGCAAGAGTAAATGTTAATGCTAGACTAAATAGATTATATACCACGCTTAGATTGGCATCTTTAGCTTGAGGGATTATAATTGAAATGTCCTCATAATTGAGATATAAACACCATTGTAAACGATCTAGAAGGGGGAGTTGAATAGATCTTTAAAATTTTTGAAATTTTCTACAACAAAAATCAGAAGTTAAATCACACAAAAATAAATTAAGTAAGTTTAGATGCAAGAGATAGGGAAGAAAAGCAAACACTGATTTTATAGAGGTTCGGAGCTAAGTCCTACGTCCTCT
>JAOQMR010000006.1:16631571-16646103 GCA_027563865.1 Erythroxylum pelleterianum | reverse complement strand
CTTAACTAATTCTAGATATTTTATTATTATCAAAACATAAAGAGATTTAATTTGTCAACCACCATTGGTCCAACAACCATTTGTAAAATCTTAACTTGGATTGGATATATTTGAGAATATCATAAATGAGTTGGTAGGTTTTCTTGTAAGTTAATGTACATTGTTGGAGTGTACCTAGATTTAGTTAATGAAATTTCTTTATTATTTTAAAAAAATAAAAACAAGAGTTCATGTCTAGAAACATAGCAAAATATAAGTAAAACCTAAAACCAAAGCACTTAAAGGTTAAATTTTTATATTTATATTGCATATATATAATTTACCATATACATTATAATATTATATACAAGTGAAATTAAAAAAAAAGAGGAAAAATGAAAAATACGAAACTTCATTCAAAGGTATATCTGTTCAAATCATAGTGACCTAAATTTGCATTTGGTATAAAATTCTCATTGATGACAAGAGTCACATCATTTTCATCATTCAAATTCATTGCACCAAATGAAATGTAAATACTTTTTTTATACAAGATTATCTTCTAAGTCACTCTCATGTATGATAATATGGTTAAGGCAAACTGGATTTCTAGAACCACTTGATCTATTAAGAGTCCTAGTAAATAAATAAAATAAAATAATTAAAAAATTACAAAAAATTATATCCAACTTAATAATGATAATAACATACATTTCCTGAAGCTTAAGTTATATCAAACAAAGTCAAAATCATTCAATCCTTTTTTTATTATAATCTATTTTTTTCTTGGAATGGATGAATTAAAATATATCCCAATTTATTTCACACTCAGTTACACTTAGACATTGACTCAAAACTCAAATTTGCAAACCTGTGCAATTTTAGAATGTCACTTCTAAATTGACCCTACTAAGCAATTGTAAGACAACAAAAGTAACCTTACAAAAAATAAAGTTATAATTAATTTCAAAACAAGTAGCAAATAATAGAGAGTAAAGTTTCCTCTCATCTTTCGTTGATGACTGCAATATAAGGTGTATACAAGGAAGATCTACTTTTTAAATTAGCCTTGATTGTTTCCTTCGCTTTTTCTATGAATTATAAAAATAATCTATTATTACCTTCCCATCATTATTGGCTAGACAAAGTAGTCTCACCAAAGGCTCATAAACATGGATAAAAAATTAACATTAGGGCCAAAAAATTATAATCTTTAAGTATAATTCTAGAATTCTCCATTCCAACATCAAACCTAACATATTGAGAAGTAACTTATTTGTAAATATTTTCTCAACACCTTCTTCACTAAAATAAAATAATAAAGTGATAACACATTAGTTACAAATATTGTACTAGTAGGATGATAAAAATTCCTACCATGAGTTAAACCTTTTCTTATCAAATTCAAAACTTATTCAAGATTATAGATGAACTTGGACACTTTTTTACTTTTTGTACAGTTTCAAAAATGATAAGAAAGTATCTAACATCTGTTATATTTTTCATCATCAGGTCAACACAATAAGCAACATAAGTTGTCTAATAAAAAGAATTATACCTACTTTGGAATCTTTTTCCTGTTGCTTTATAATTATAATCATTATCAGTGATGAACTGTACAATGTTTTTAAACCCAACTTTATTTACAATTTCATCAAATACCTTAAATAAAGTATCAAATTTTCTTACAAGGCTAGATACACCAATGGACTTTACAAACATCATCCCCTTAGTATAATAAACCAAAAAGAAAAGGCTTATGTATTTTATTTGTTTAACTATTATATATGATTAAACACCTATAAGCTGCTAAAGTTATTTTTTATCATCCAAATAACTTTTTATTTTTATAAACAAAGCTACTCAGAAGATTACTTTTGTAGTCATCAATTGAAGAAGCTTTATATCCTAGACCATAAGAGGCAATAACATCAAGTTGGTAACAATAAGATTGAGCATCATTGAATATTGCGTCATACCTCCATCCAGCTATTGTCATGTCTAAATTATGATTTCTTCTTTTAAGGCATTACTAATTAAAGGTTTAGCTCTAAGATTTGTTAGTGGAGAAAACAAAGTTAGACACCTGTTTTCTTCTCTTCCTCACATCAAGTGCATCAATCCCTTCTTGTTTGATAGGGGTACCACCTTTAACAATACCAATATCATCTTGACCACAACAACAAAAATCCTTCCACTACCAAAGGCTTTGCATTTCACCTTTATCATTCTAATACTTTTGAAGCAAAGTTTTCATCTAATATTTCATGTTACGGCTAATTTTATCATAAGGCTCCATATCACCTTTGTTCTAAGCAACATGCTTCTTTAATCTGGTGATTTATTTTAATACAAACAAATAGTATGGTTCTTTATATCAGGAACCAGTCTAGATTTCACTCAAATTGGATCATTGAATCTTCCTAAAGAGATTGAATTATTAGGAATACTTAAAATTTCCTCTATTTAATTATAAAAATAAATGTAATTGAATAAGTATAATTAACTAAACCAACAACACATTCACCTATTAATTGTAAACAAGCAAATAAATATAAGTCATTAAGTGAATGATCAACATACAATAACAATAAGAAATAGTGTTTCAAAATGAATCTATTAATTTTCATTTTTTTTGATGAAAAAGATATTATGGAATTATTAAAAGAGAACATATAAATTTGTATTCTTTTCTTCTCTTTTTATGTATTTAATTATTATTTAAAAATAATATAATTAATATAAATTGATTTTATATTAGAACTTGAAATCGAAGCTTAAAGCTTTTTATTATTTAATTAAACTTTTGGTTTCAATTATTACTTAAAGCATATTCATCCAATCCGTGAATGTGCAATTGTGTATTGCAATTACATTTGAAAATATTAATGCTTGGATTTGGTTACTCTCAATTTTAACTACTTTAGCTTTGACTTGAATGTTAAACAAATGACATGATCCAAGTTGTAATCTTCGTCTAATTGATAATTTATAAACCAGTGTGAATCCTTAAACCAAATATAAAAATTAGATTACAAAAACCATACTTATAACAACAATTAAGATCAACCCACAATTAAAATTATATGTATTTTAATCTAATTTATAAAACTAGATATACCCATAACATACTCTAGTCTAATTTCTCATAGTAATAAAAAGTAATAAACCAAAGTCATAAAAGACAACATATTAACTACTTTAAGAATTAGAAAAAGACTAAATACTACATAATTTAATTATTTTTTCCAAACAATTATTTTTAATAAAAAAACATTAATTAGTTGAAAAATAGTGACAGTCACGTGATAATTATAAAAATTAAGGTGTTATATGTACCGTTAACAAAAAAAACCTAACATCAGATTATTTTTATAATAAATTGAAAGGTTAGATATTTTTTTTTGTTTGATTGTGAGTGAGGGGTGGAACACGACGACTTCCCAGGAGGTCACCCATCCTAGCACTACTCTCGCTCAAGCACATTTAACTTCGGAGTTCTGATGGAATCCGGTGCATTAATGCTGGTATGATCGCACCCAAAGGTTAGATATTTTAAACGTCACTTCTTAAATTTTAGATTAAGATTATAAAATTGAGATAAGTATGTGATTTTTTATGTAATTTATCCAACAATAAAAGGTACAACTTATTCACTTTAACCAACCTTAGGCTATATATAATATTTTTAATTTAAAATAAGATAAAATAGAGAAACCAACAAATTTCACCAAAACCCTGCCTGCCTCTCCGTGTCTGTGTGACTGCAACTCATGACTTTGGTTGTCAGGCTTATTTGACAAATTTAGGGTTAGTTATTCAACCTTTTGATTCATTTCTGCGCCTATTTTACTTCTAAATGCTCACAATTATTAACCCAGAAGATATTGACGGTGTATGCGGCTGCTAACTGATTCTGCTGCTTTCATTTTGTTGCACAAATTTTGAAATTTTATTTCTCAATCCCACATTCCATGTTACACTGGTGCAAATTGATAAGTACGTATCTAAACCCATCTACCCTCTTTTTCTTTGGTGGTTCTTATTGCTTTTCCCAAAAGATACAGCCGGAGGGAGATGGTAATTCTTAAATTTGGCTTCGTTCTTGTAATATATAATATTCTTCTTTCTGGGTATTGATGAAACATTCATTTGATCGATTCTGAATAAAAAAGGGGGTTTTTTTTTAAATCATATGTTATTTCCTGATTTACTGTAGCTTTATGGGCAAATATGTGTGGAACTTTTTCCCAGTGGCTGATAATTCAATAACTTCTTCATTTGCTATACATATTTTTACATTTTCTTATTCTGGAACATGAAAGCTCGTAAAAACACCATATTTATTTTGTTGGATACAAATAGAATTCAATGATATGGTCAATTAATGTGGCATTATAATCACTTTTTAAGTTTTAAATGCCAGAATGCTTATCTTGATCCTGGAAGCTTAATGTGTAAAGCTCGAGGACCTGTTGTCAAGGCCTACCCACTTTTGGGTTTGGTTAGCATTGTCAGAATTCCTTTCTTGGTCTTGGAACTTTAATCTGTAAAGGTTGAGGACCTTTTTGCAGTCCTTTTACTACTGCTGGATCTGTCAGAATACTGAAATCAAGTACTTGTGAACTGTGCAATTGTGTATTTATGTTGTTGTGTGTGTGTGATGAGCAACAATACATAGATTGGTTTTTAGGTTCTTTCTGATAGACCTCTAAAGTTTGAAATGATGAGGTTTTGGATTCCTGATGCATGTTGATGTGTTATTCACAACTTTTTTACCATTTGAAAAATCGTTACCTTGTTTAATTATTCGGGATGGTTGACAATTACTTATTTATTTGTTTTTTGTTGTTGGTAGAGTATGGCAAGGCCAAAACTGATAGCAATTTGTCAGTCAGGTGGTGAATTTCATATTGATAACGCTGGTTCCCTGTCATATAGAGGTGGTGATGCTCACGCCATAGACATTGATGATGACTTGAAGTTAAATGACTTCAAGATGGAAATTGCTGAGATGTTTAACTGTGGCATCAAAGCCATATGCCTTAAGTACTTACTCCCAGGAAACAACAAGACTCTGATTACTATCTCAAATGACAAGGACCTAAAACGGATGATAAAATTTCACGGGGACTCTATTACGACAGACATATATGTAATAGTGGAGGATGCTGTTCATCCCGATGTTTCAAACTTGCCTGGCAGTAGGTAGTCGTCTTGATGTCTGTACTAAAAACATTTTATCATTTTTGAATCTATTGATCTAACTTCTGCAATTCATTTTGTAGATCTAGCAGAACAACACTGTCTGAAGCAGTGGCTCCAATTGATGCGCCTCTTGGTGTTGTAGAAGACAGTGTAGACAATATTGTCCATTCCAGCTTACAAATTGCTGGACCTATTGACGTTGTAGTCAATACCAACCATGTTGATCTTCATATTGAGGATGCACAGCTTAATCTATCATCTGAAATCTCACCCATTCTTGCTCTTGTTGATTCCAGTGATGAAAAGAACGCCCAAGGTGCACAGCAGTGGCAAAACACAATTACTGGGGTTGGTCAAAGGTTCAGTGGTGTTCATGAATTTCGTGAATCACTGCGTAGATATGCGATTGCACATCAGTTTGCTTTTAGGTATAAGAAAAATGACAGTCACCGGGTGACTGTTAAATGTAAAGCAGAAGGTTGTCCATGGAGGATTCATGCATCAAGGTTGTCTACCACACAACTAATTTGCATTAAGAAGATGAATTCAACACATACATGCGAAGGATCGGTGGTGACAACAGGCCATCAGGCAACTCGGAGCTGGGTGGCCAGTATTATCAAGGAAAAGTTGAAGGTATTTCCAAATTACAAACCCAAGGATATTGTAAATGATATTAAACAGGAGTATGGAATCCAACTTAATTACTTTCAAGCTTGGCGGGGGAAAGAAATTGCAAAAGAACAACTTCAGGGTTCATACAAGGACGCATATAATCAGCTACCCCATTTCTGTGAGAAGATAATGGAAACAAATCCGGGAAGCTTTGCTACTTTCACCACAAAGCAAGACTCAACTTTTCAGCGATTATTTGTCATGTTCCATGCATCAGTATATGGTTTTACTCAAGGTTGCAGGCCTCTCCTTTTCCTTGATGGCATACCTTTGAAATCAAAATATCAAGGCACATTACTAGCTGCAACAGCTCCTGATGGAGATAATGGCGCATTTCCTGTTGCTTTTGCTGTAGTGGATGCAGAAACTGATGATAACTGGCACTGGTTTTTGATTCAAGTGAAAACTGCTTTGTCCACAGCATGTCCGTTAACATTTGTAGCAGATAGACAAAAGGGTCTGAAAGAGTCAATTTCTGAGATTTTTAAAGGTTCGTACCATGCCTACTGTCTACGCCACTTGTCTGAACAACTTATTCGGGAATTGAAGGGGCAGTTTTCTCATGAGGTGAAGCCACTTGTTGTTGAAAACTTCTATGCCGCTGCTTATGCTCCCAGCCCTGAAATCTTTCATCGGTGCATTGAGAGCATCAAAGGTATTTCGATGGAAGCCTACAATTGGATCGTACAAAGTGAGCCACAAAACTGGGCAAATTCAGTTTTCCAGGGTGAGAGATATGACCATATGACATCCAACTTTGGGGAGCTATTCTATAGTTGGGCATCTGAGGCTCATGAGTTACCAATTACCCAGATGGTTGATGTGATTCGGGGTAAGATTATGGAGTTGATATATTCACGGAGGACAGATTCTAATCAGTGGATGACAAGATTAACTCCATCCATGGAGGAAAAACTAGAAAAAGAGACTCTAAAGGTCCCTTCCCTCCATGTGCTATTGTCAGCTGGTAGCACATTTGAGGTTCGTGGTGAATCTCTTGAAGTAGTTGATGTTGACCGCTGGGATTGTAGCTGCAAAGGGTGGCAGCTTACTGGTCTACCTTGCTGTCATGCTATTGCTGTGATTGGGTGTATTGGGAGGAGTCCCTACGAATTTTGCTCTAGATATTTCACAAGTGAGAGCTACAGAATAACTTATTCACAGTCAGTTCACACCGTACCCATTGTAGAAAGGCAAGTCCAGAATGATTCTTCAGATGTTGTAGTAAATGTAAGCCCACCACCTACTCGTCGTCCTCCAGGCCGACCTACCTCAAAGAAATATGGAGCACAAGATGTCAAACGTCAGCTTCAATGCAGTAGATGCAAGGGTCTTGGACATAACAAGTCCACTTGCAAAGGGCCATTGTAGGGTGTCAGGAGTACATTTGTAAAGGTGTTAGGAGCTGTGAGTACTCGCTTTTCATGGGTAAGTTTCAACACGTTCTTTAAGGTACTGAAGCTCATTACTTTTCACGAGTTTCATCATCTATTTAAACTCTCTGAACACTCGAGGACTTGTGCATTTACATAAATAGAGGCCTCATTTTCTCGTTCACCATTGACATGGTCTTCTGTGCACATCGTAATGTTCATATATAGGTGAATTATCCTTACATGTTGTTGGTTCTAGACACTTGTAATTGAGTTCTTGTACCGGACTGCTTGTGTTTCCATTAAGTCCAATTGCTGCATATTTTAATAAGGATGCACAAACCATCGCACATATGGATATCTTGGAGAATAAAGGTTAAGCTCTTCTGATGCAGTCCTCAGTTGAATACCTAAAACGCTTTTATCAATAATAAATAATAACTCGCAAATCAATATCAATCTGTACGATTTGCCAATACATTACAGAAGGCCTTTGAAGTCGTTCTAGTTATGGTGTGCGATGAGAATCTAAATCACACACATTTCTAGTTCCATAGCTTACTCCCAACCCATATCTTAAAATAAATAGCAATACAAAGGGGGATGTTAAGATCACAAACATCAAGCCTCAGTCTTATTTGAATACTGAAGCATAAAGATGAAAATTGTCCAGGTTCTATCCTCTACAGTGACTTTTTTGGCATATACGATCTAAAAAATTCTCTCCTCATACAACTTACACTCTACCCTCCCCCAAACCTTCCGTAAGAATGTCACCAATATTATCTCTGATGCTCAAAGTTTCCTCATCCATTTCCTTCATATCTGCCGAACCAATCAACGATTTATGCGTTGTAGCATCTGGCATCCAACCCTTATCCAACATTAAATCCAATAGTTGACATGCCTCAGCTTTCTTGTCCTCTTCCCACAGACCTTTAACTAGTATGTTATACATGCCTGAATCTAAAATTTCACAGTGAGAAGTAAGTTTGTAAACAGCGGCTGAAATCAAAGATAATTGGTATTCATTACCCAAATATAGAAGAATTTTATATAATGTATCTGAATCGGGGATTAAGCCCTCATTAACCATCCTATTGAAAAACCAAGAAGAATCCTTTACTCGGTTCTGGGAGACCATACTTTGTATCACAGTGCAATATGCTTCGCCATCAGGCGTGCAACCCTCAACCAGCATCCGTGACAGGAATGCTAATAGATCTTTTCCCCTCTTAGATGTGGCTAGACTAACCATAATATAATTATAAGTCTCATTAGCACAATAAGTACCAGAATTATAAGCCAACAATTGTAAAGCGACTGCTTCATCAACCATTCCATAGTCACAAATGCCCTTGATCAGCGTATTAAATAAGGAATGATGTAGTGAGTATCTGTTCTCTGACATGTATTTAAACACATCAATAGATTCTGAAAACTTTTGTGCTCTACAAAAGGCTTTGATCATCTCGGAGTACGAAAGAGAACCTATGTCCCAGCATTTGGCACGAAGTTGAAGAAATAGTTTTAGGACATCTCTGTGTTTGATCAGTCTACAGTTACCAAGGACTAATGCTGAGTATGTGGCAGAGTCTGGAATCGATGAAGATATAATCATTCGACCCAGAAGTTCATATGCATGCCTGATATCCGCTTTCTCACAAAGCCATCTGATTAGAATATTCCATGAATGGCAATTGTTTAAATTCCTTTCCGTCATTTTCTCATGCAGACATTTGGCAACATGAAAATTATCAGCATTGCAACAATGTATAAGCAATGCATTATATGGAGAAGTGAGCAGGACATCATTGTCTTCCAAAAGTTTGATTGCATCACTTACCTTCCCTCTCTCACAAAACCCATTTACAAGATCCACGAAAACAGTGTCCGGAGGTGTCAAACCATTTTCGATCATATCTTCAAAAAGAGCTACAGAACTTTCCAAACAACGGTTATTGCACAAACAATGTAGCAAAGCCCCATAAACTAAAGAATCTGGAACCAAATCAGAAGTTCTCATCATCTTAAACAACCGAATCCCATCTTCCATTTTATGTTCCCTACAAAACATAGGTATGATAGACAAATAAAAACTCAAATCTGGTTGACACCCAAGGTCTAACATCTCCTGCAAAATGGCAACAGCTTCATCCGCTCGATTGTTAGAAATAAGTCCTTGAATAACTATCTCAAAAGTCTTGCTGTTTGGGTTACACCCTTTCTTGTTCATTCTCATGTACTGATCCAACGCAGTATCAACCCTTTCAGTCTGAAACAAAACCCCCAACAAATAATTCAAAGTATCAACTCCGGGTGCCACTCCAGCTTTTACCATCTCTTTGTAAACAAACAACATTTCTTCAAAACCTCTCCTACCGTCCTGAAGAGCACCCAATAGAAAGTTGAATACATCAACAGAAGGCCTGTAACCAGCCTTAACCATATTAACAAGAATCTGCGTAGCTTCATTCATCCTACCACGTCTAACAAATGTATATATCAACAAAAGGAAAGTGTTTTCCACTCCTGCACACCCATCTTTCACCATATTTTCACAAAAATCACTAATTTCCTTGACCTTTCCAGCCATACCCAGCTTCGTAATCATCCAGTAATACGTATCAGCAGTTTGGTCAAAGAGTTTATGGATTGAAGCCCATTTGAATAAATTAACAGCAGAGTTTACATCTGTGGTACTCTGCAAAACCTTGATCAAGCTATCCGGATATGGATTGTGTTTTAAAAATTGAATCTTGGATTCAAAATCAGTAGTATTTGGTAAGCATTGATCGATTTGTGGGATAATTTGGATGTTACCTTTACAAGAAATAGAACAAAGGGACGCTTTAAGAATTACCCATCTGGTAATTCTCCTCGAAAACGCAAAAGGAGATAGCATGGCACAGAGGAGCAGAAACAATCTGTAGGAGAAGGTAGAGGCTTTCCCAAATCATGTCAAAAAAGAGCAGCAAAGAAATGCGTCCAAATTGTTGCGGCTAACCTGAGAAGTGAAGGAGCAGAAACTGATCCAATGACTTAGATTAACCGTCACTTCCTGCCGAAAATTTTAATGGAAAAAAAAAAGCTAATTTGGATTTTGAGTTTTCCAACTTTTACTGAAGCGTCAAAATACACCGGCATTTCACCGGAACGTAAGAATGGATTGTTAACTATGAAATTACCTTGTCACCCTTCTTTTAGATGTTATATGCTATTTGCTGAAATGTTACGGTGTTTTCTTACGTCTCTTTTCGCCTCCATCAATCTCACTAATCATTGCCACCGCTGCCAAACCTAGCCAGAGTACTCCCGAGATGTGAAATTTAGAAAGATAAAAGAAGTATACAATCTTACTCTATTGTATGATTATATGTAATATAAAATATAAATATATATATATATATAAATAAAAATATATAATACATAATACATTATATAGTAAAAATTAACAATAAAAAAGTAAATAAATATACAAACTAAAAAAGACAAGTATAAGAATAAATCAAATCAATCATTACAAGAAATTAGTTAGGCTAAGTAAGAAATTGTTTAGGCTAATAACTAAGAGGGCTAAATAACTAAGAGGGAAGTATTAGGTATTCAAAATATTAAGGCTAAAAATGACTTATCTAACAGAAATCCTTCATTTATATTATAGTATGTCAAAGTTTTCTATTGAGGACCATGTATTCGATAAGTTCTAACGGAGTCATATTATTTTTGATCATTTCCTTTTAATTTTTTGGGACTTCTTTTTTTCTCTTACAATTTCTAAATACTATTTTCTTGCATTTTATCACTGGAGTGTCAAGGTGTCTCCTTTTAGCATGCTTGAATCACTTAGGCCTCATCTATCTTAATTTTGCACTAATATCACCTTTAATTTATCTCTTACCAATACGTTATTAACCTTATCTCTTCTAGTAAGGTTATATATACAATGGTGCACCCTATTTCTGCCGCCATTGGCTTATAACTATGCACTTGTTTGATAGGCCAACACTCCGTCTCATATTACATGGCCAACCTAATAGCTAAATGATAGATTGATAGATTCTACCTTTTAGCTTGAGTGGTATCTTTTTGTTACATAAAATATCTTATGCACTTCTCTATTTAAACCACCCTGATTTGATACGGTGGACTATATCTTAATCAACCTCTCTATGGCTTTTGATGATAGACTAGTACTTAAAACACTCTTTTGGTGGTATAATTTCTGAACCAATCTTTACCTCTATTTTGAAAGCCACCTAATGACTTAAAAATTTACACTCTAAGTACTCAATTTTAGTCTTGCTCAATTTAAAGTCTTTTGACTCTAACGTTTCCCTTCAATGTTCTAACTTAACATTGATACCCTCTTTTGTTTCATTAATTAATTCAATATCATTAGCAAACACAACCAAGAATTTACTATTTTTTTTCAGTGCAAGGTGTCCAAGTACCATCTCCTACACCATCACCATCATCATCTCCATGGGTATTCTTGCCTTTCTTTTCTATTTCTTTTAATTTTTATTGCTCTACTAGTTTGTGTTTGCTTATGTTTGAGTTTTTTTGACATTAAGGACAATGAATTATTCAAGTGTGGGGACATATATTTGTAATTTCATATCAATTGTGTGTTAATTTGCATTTTCATTGTGTCAGTTTTTAATTATGTTATCAATGTGTAAACATTTTTTTATATGATGTTTGCATTGTGTCAATGACATGAAATCGAAAGGAATTAGCTTATCTACGAATATGATCATTTAATTTGTGAAGACACATTAGCTTTTGAAGTTAGTGTTTACAATGTTTTCAGGTAAATATATATGTTGGTAGAATATTATACTTATTCTTTCATTTTATGACGCTTTTTTATGCACTTATAATTAAATTCATTTAAATTAGTGGACATCATTAGCAAACTTTCATGAGATTGATTGACTAAGAAGAAATTATGTAGGTAAAAAAAGTGTTAAATAAATTTCCTATTTTGCTAGCCCATTTTAAAAAAATGAGTTAAGAATAGAGCTAATAGCCAGTTGTGGGTTGTGATAAAACTAACTAACTAAGGGCATTCACAATAAAATATTTGTCTTTGTTTCAAAAGCTTAGAATAACATACTAACCAAGCTTGATAAAACATAACCTAATTGAATAACTAGGGGACATTCATAAAAAGATGCTTGCCTTCGCATCAAAAGACTAGGTTATCATTAAATGAAATCTAAATGTATAATGTTGTCAATAAAAGTGAACCTACTGATCTTCTTGTTAAATGTCAAAACAATTTTAAGAGTGGTGGTTGGGTCGGCTGGGCCGGCCATACAAGGCCCAATCCCAGGCCCAGATATCGACGGCCCAGTCGTAGGAGATAATCTCTCATGCAAACGTAAAGACCTAAACCTAGCAGTGATTCCAGGTATATAAGGTACAATTTCGCCATAATACAGGTAGGAGACAGAAAACCCGACTCCTCTCTATTTACAATCATCGAAACCCTTACACAAAGACTCACTTGAGTGTCGGAGGGGCCTGCTGGGAACCAACCCCCAGAGCGCCTTTATTGTTTTGCAGGTATTCAGCAGCAAAAGCTACACAGAATTATGGATCCGAATAGCAATGTCCAGCCCCAGTAAAGTCTGGTAGAACCAGTTGGCGCCCTCCGTGGGGCACGACATCAGGGCACCACGTCCAGAACCACACAGATCAGTCAAGCGACAACAGCCAATCCTGATATGGCCGCAGTCACGGCTCTTGTGCTGCAACGGATGGGTTCGCAGTTACCCGTCACTCACCCGCCACCACACCATGAGTCCCGCACTCAACTTTCGCACCCGGACGATCCACCACAACATCAGAACCAAGATCCAGAAGAACAGAGCGTAGCCCTGGAGGATAACGCCAAGGCTAATTCGCATCCTAATCCCCAGTGCCCCCTGGATGCAAAGCCTCCTACATCGCAGCAAGCGCCCTTCACCCGAAGACAGACGGAGGGAGTGGTTGATCCATTGTTTTGCCAAACCCTACAGTCTCAGCCGGAACAATGGCAGCTCCCAGCTCGGCAGATTGGTGTGATGGCCGACTGCCGTTCTGCTGAAGTTCTAGAAAATGCTGATCGAGATAATGAGGGTAGGACCGATCTGCCCGATAGCTAGTGACGGCCTCGGAAGCAAAAAGACAGGAACGGTGAGGGGAGGCAAAATAAGAATACTGACGATCGACGTGACACGAGGGCACAGTCCAAGGCAAGAGATGACAGAAGTGTCGAATGACAAGACGACCGACCGGTTAGGATCATCAATGTGATTTTTGGGAGAAGTGCAGCAAGGGAGTCGACCGCTAAAAGCAGAAAGAGGCATGACAGGCAGGATTTATCGGTAAAGAAAAAGAAGCAAAGCGATGAGGTGATCTCGTTCGACGAGTCAGACCTGGATGGAATTAGCTGTCCACATGAGGATGTGTTGGTAGTGAACTTGAACATGGATGGCTATGAAGTGAGACGAGTGATGATCGATACGGGCAGCTCGGTCGACCTACTTTATTATGATGCATTTAAGTAGATGGAGATACCAGAGGACCGCCTATTACCAATAGAGGGACCCATTAAGGGAGTAACAGGAGCATTGGCTTATCCATTCGCCCGAATCTTCCTGAACGTGAAGTTCGGACAAAAGCCATGTCAAATAGAAAAAAGCGTTGAATTCCTGGTAGTAGAATTTGGAGGAGCCTATAATGTAATAATTGGAAGAGCCACTCAAAACGCTCTCGGAGCAGTCGTCTCAACTTACTATCAAGCAATGAAATTCCCGATTCCCCATGGTGTTGGCAAAGTCAGGGGTCAACAGAGAATCGCTAGGGAATGCTACTTAGCGGAAACAAGGACACTTAATGAAGCGGTTGTCTTGACAAGTTCTCTAGACGTGAGAGCTGAGGAAGAAACCGAGCGGATGAATCCTGTGGAAGAAACCCAGCAGGTTGTATTGGATGAAGCAGACCAGTCAAAATTCACAAATCTAGGTTCTGGGCTTACGAAGGGTCTGGTCAAAGACATCACGGATTGCTTGATAGAGAACAGATCGGTCTTCGCCCGGGTACCGAGCGATATGCCTAGAATCTCTCGATCGGTCACATCGCATTCTCTCGGTATCTAAAAAGATTGCAAGCCAGTCAGACAGAAGAAGCGGTGGCACAACAAAGAGAGGCAAGAGGTGATTAAGAAGGAGATAGAGAAACTGCTCGATGCTGGATTCATTCGGGAAGTCAAGTACCCTGAATGGCTAGCAAATGTTGTTCTCGT
>JAOQMR010000006.1:16595365-16624698 GCA_027563865.1 Erythroxylum pelleterianum | reverse complement strand
AAGAAACAAACCAAACCCCCAACTTTTATCAGCTTTTAATTGCATAATTTTGACCTAGGCTAGCTTTAAAAATCATTCTTCAACGGTTCCAACAAGAGAGACGACCCGAGGTTCAGCTTGCTGCAATCTTGGAAATTTATTATTTTGACCGGTTTCTAAGGTCGATTTTCGAATCGAACGACAGAGCCGCGATCACATGTCCATCCCTCCACATATTTTGGAAAAACAATCTCTCCTCATCCCTATTGTTTGTTCATCTAATCTTAGTGGTTTTCAAATTACAATTACCAATTGTCTTAGCCTTATTATTGTTCAATATTCTATTGGTATGTTGTGGAAGCATATTTGAAGTCTTGAGAGAAGCTTTATCTAAAGAAATTCATGCTTTCCAATGCCATCGACTCTACTTTATGACCTATTCTAAACTAGTGGTGTCTCTAAACTTGAATATGAATTAATCTTCTTTTATTACAAGAACTTGCTATAGTACAATTTTTAACCACAATCCTTGAATCCATGCTTTGATGGATGAAAAGAGGCTCATTTTATCAATGAAAAATCTAACTAAAGTTATGCTCCATTTGGGTACTCCTGTTTGAATTATCTCTAAAGATGGAGAAATAATTAAGGAGGGGTTTTCCAAAATAGATGGGGTAAGTTTAAGCTTCACCAAGGGATCTCCATCACTCACCACCTAATTCCAGACCTTCAGACAACCTATGCCTGATATAATTAAAGTTATGTGAGATATAAAGGAAGTATTATAGTATGATGGAGAGGGAATAGAAGGGAGAGGAGAAGTTTAGGAAATATGAGATATTTAATAAAGAAGGATAAATATAAGATATTGGACTTTATTTAGACCCAATAAATATTTAATTAGAGTTATTTGTAATGATAATTAAAGTTAGTTCAAATTAAAATTTAATTTTAGTTAAATTACTAACAAGTCTAAACTATATTATAAATAGGCTCAAGCTATAAAGGAGTTGGCACTTTTTGCCTACCTTATATACACCAATTATAGAGTTCTCTTAATATTTCTGGATATTATTAGAGGTCAGATACGTGTACAACTATAGTGGTAACGATAAACCATTTCAGGAATAGTTTGAACGAAGCTTCAAGAAAAGGATCAAGCTACACAATAAGGCATAAATTTATTATTCATATTTTATTATCTTTATAAACGATGAAACTCTGCAAGTTCACAGATCTCAAGTGGTATAGTATAATATTGTCCCACAGAGAGTAATTATGCAAGTATTAGGCTTGGATTACTTAGTTAATTGGACTAAGCAGTTGTGTAAGAATGGGGAATTAAATTAAGGAATTTAACTATTAAAAATAGTAAAACCAATGCTAAACAAAGATGCGAATATCTCTAGGGGTTAATTCGAATGGAATGTTGTAGGCTTCAAGGAAGGTTCCACTTTTAGCGTTTTCTATGGACTTTACCTGGATCAATTTGAGAGGTGAATTCTGGTTGATAGAAGGTTGATCCTAGAATTTCTTAGATCCTTTTTCAAGGTATCAAAGGAGTATTATGCAATAATCCTAATCTACTATTGTAGCCTAGCAATCAAGCATAACCCATTAAGTTCTTTGCTAACCTGGGTTTCCTCTCATAAAATTCAGTCTATGTCTAAATCTAAACTTTATAAGTTCCCTGTTTTGGAGTTCCATTATCAATTTTCACCTATTGGTTCTTTAATTAGCAACTAATATCAAGTAATGGTTGGCCAAACACAATACCAGCAAAATCAATTTCAAAACAAAGAAATCAAAACCATGAAACCCATACTTATAAATCAACTGAGATTCAATCCACAGAAAATTAACTAAAAGCTTCAGCCCCAACCTTGAAGCTTCAAAGAAACTACTCACTCATGATAGGATGAAAACCACATAAATCACAGTCAACAAAAAACATAAGAGACACTAGATAATAAACAAAGAATGAATGGGTTTTTGGGATCTCCGTCTCTGCATTTTTGCGCCTCCCCCTGCGTCACTCTGCTTCTGTGGTTGTGTCTCCCCTATTGTGCATTCCTTCTGCATAGTGCGTGTGTTGCGTCTGGTGGGTCAGTCTGGTGTGTCTCCTTCTGCGTTTTTGGCTGGGTGGTGTGCACGTCTCGCGTCTATCCATGCGTTCCTGGCCCAGTTACGTGTGTGCGTTACGTTTGTGGTGCGTCGACTGTCTGCGTGATTTGCGCGCCTCAGGAGCCCTCCCCACTGGTTCGTCTCGCTTGGTGGGTCTCCGATGGTTCACACACTGTAGCTCCCCCTGATGGTCGTCGTTTTTGGTGGGTCTGCTGTGTTTTCCTTTTTTGCGCACTGTACCTCCCTCCAGTTCATGCTCCTCACGTTTTCTGTAGCTCCCCTCCAATTAAAACCTATTTCCCTTGTTTTTGTCCCTGGTGGAGCGTCGTTTTGGTGGTGCCTTCTGCGTGCCTCCCTTGTTGTGTAGCTCCTGCCTTGCTCTTATGGAATTAAAACCTCCTAATTAAACCTAGCACCTGATGTGTTTTTTTCCTTTTTGTTTTGTCGTTTAATGCTTCTGCTTAGGATTGTTTTAGCCTTCCTTTACTGCGTTGTTTTACCTTGGACTCTCCTTCCTTCATTTAATTGTTGTTGTGGTCCTTTTCAACTAAAGTCAAATGTATTTCCTACAAACCAAACAGGAACCGTTATAAATGCAGATTCAGATAAACTAAACAAATTACCAGGTAAAATATATATAAAACCTAATGATTGTATGCAGAAACTAACGAAAAAGACCACTCATTCCAATGAGAAAATGCATTCAACAATAAAATTAAATGATCTTGACTTTTGAGAAATGAAACAACAATGTTTTATATTTATTTCAGCAAGCATAAGGTCGAATACTGCTCTGATTTCCTAACAGTGATATCAAAGTCATCTTTAATTTATTTAATAGTTGTTGAATAATTATGGAATTAATTATACAAAAGTTACATACCATAAATTCTAAAATCATATTAGATCTAATTCATAAATAATTTGGTAATCTAACAAATAAATTGGATTTAATTAAATTTAAACATTTATATTTGTTTCTTATAAAAGTTGCAAACACTAAATTGTTAAATCTAAAAGGTTCAGATTAATGTTCCCTGACATAAACCCTAACACGGTTAAAGTTATAATAAATTCACCAATACCAAGTGACTGAAGCAAGTCATAAAATATGGCTCCATGCAAGTCTCAACTCCAGCTAGGTTAATAAGTCACCCATATCTATAACCTTAGGTTTGGAATCCACCTAACACTCGCTAATCCAATTACATCCATCTACCAATTTGTTTAAATAAGAACCATTCTTGTTTACTGATTCTCTAACTTGAATTAATATTAAAGCATCCTTGTTTATGTTTTTATTTTTTTTTTTTGAAATTTTGGGATTTTGTGATTTTTGGGATCTCTTTTTTTATATTTATTTTGAGTTATTTCCACCGAATGTGATTTAGTTGGAGAGAGCATCAGGTGATGGTCTTGGCGATTAGAAGAAGGTTACCAACTAATTGGAGAACATGAGTTCCACGTTTTTGGGTTAAATTATAGTTAGGTTATTGAGGGCATGAAGTGTCATTGGTTAAAGGAGTAGCACGTTGTCGCTTAAAAAAGAACTTTGATATGGATGGTGATGGTGAGTGACCTATTATATTATAGTGGAGACGTGGTGAGGAGCTTAGGCATGAGATATATGAGATATTGCCAGCGGTTGAGATTGATGAAGGCAGAAGATGCTGGCAATGGTGATAGCTTTGATGCACGGTGTTAGATATTGGATACTACTAGTGTGTAAGGCTTGTCACTCTTCAAATCATCAATAGTGAACTTGCCAAAAGTGAGAAGAGAATCATAACGTCAGTCATTGGATGAAAGAGGGAGGCGATAAGCAGTGTCTAGTGTTTCTTTCATGAAGATGGGTAATGTCATCGGTTAGAGGAGTAACATGTTGTCATTTAAAAAAGAAATTTTTTTGGTAATTCAGTAAATTGATTGAAATAAATAGGAATTATGTACAAACTCCGAGGACACCCCGAAAAAGTTCTATACCACTGCCAGAGTGGCCCGTCCGACTAATATACAAAAATTAACTATGCCATAATAGCCTAGCTGGCCAACAATCAAGCTAATATGACTACCAAGAAGAGGATCTAGTAAGAGGTACATCCTATCCAACAACAAAACTCATTACAGAAGACCAGAACCCAGGCACATAGGGGATTCATCTTGTTTATGCTAAGACTAAATTCAGTCCCATATGCAGCCGAGCCATGTGTAGTAAGTAGCATAATCAGGCATTGATTACAAATTAACAATGTTCCTTGGTAAAAAATCCGAGGGAGATAAGAGACTCTCTTCGGCCTTAGTACTTACACCCAAGTTGTTCCTGCTTGTGAGTTATGCACTCTGCTATGGACAGAAGTTGGCTACCTAAGGATGGGAATGCCTAGAGTGATACCAAGCTCTTCACTAGTGCTGATAGGTATCATCCTTGCTTGTCTGGAAACAGCAGGTGACTGACTAAAAAGGCTACGATGAGGATGATGAAGCCACTCCACTCTGGACCTGAAACAATTAGAGAAAATAAACCAGAAAAACACAATTTAACTACGCTCGGTGTTTAAGCAAAGCTGTTCCATTACTTGGAAGATCACTTTAGCATTGAAGCTCCCCAAGTCCATGGCTTTGTCTTGGAAGGTTTCAAGGTTTCTCTCAGACCAAAGATTATAAACAACCACAGTTAGCAAGATATGAAAGGTGTGAAGGTCAAAATTATTGGGGCTCGGGGTTTGGTTGAACCAAGTTTGAATTGAGTGAAGGTTTAAAAGGTAGGGTATGTTTAGCTGGAAATGATTAAGGCAGTGGAGCCAAACTGATTTTGAAAAGGGGCATTCAAATAAAAGGTGTCTAAGAGATTCATTGTCCAAAGAGCAAAGTGAACAGTGATTTGGGACAAAAGTATAACGTAGGAGGCCTCTTATTTGTAGCTTATTTTGGAAAGCTAACCACAAGATAAAGGCATGTCTAGGGTTTGCATCTGGATACCACACCAAATTATACCAAGGAACTCTCAGAGAGGGAGGTCTCAACAAGGAGTATGCTGAAGTGTTTATGTAGATTTTAGTGGGGCTGGCAATCCATTCTAGTCCATCCAGTTGAGAAGCTTCAGCTTGATAGGTTAATGGTTCAAGCGTACGAATGGCCTCAATTGTGGTAGCTTGCCAGTTCCAGGACCTGTCAATCATAACTTCAGCAACTTTTGCAATCATTAGGAGCTCTGAGCTATTAATGATCCTCGGGGTTGAGAGGTCCTTCAGGATGCCTCAAGGATGCCACGGGTCCTACCATAAGAAAGTGTGATTCCATTACCTATCCTAAATCTAAAGTGGTTCCCTAGAATATTCCTGATCTGAAGTATTTTCCTCCACCTCCAAGAGTTATTACAGGTAGGTTGAGCACTCTAGAAATTAGTTCTTCTAAGGATGATGGTGTGAACCCATTGAACCCACAAGGCTTCCCTTTCAATAAAGAGGATCTAGATCCTTTTTCATAACAAAAAAGAACTTTGCATATGGATGGTGATGGTGAGTGACCTATTATATTATAGCGGAGATGTGTGAGGAGCCTAGGCATGAGATATATGAGATATTACCACCGGTTGAGATTGATGAAGGCAGAAGCTGCTGGCAATTGTGATAGCTTTAATGCACGATGTTAGATATTGGATGCTACTAGTGTGTGAGGCTTGTCACTCCTCAAATCATCACTAGTGAACTTGCCAAAAGTGAGAAGAGAATAAGAATGGTAGTGACTGGTTGAAAGAGGGAGGCGATAAGTGGTGTCTAGGGTTTCTTTCATGAAGATGGGTAATGCTTGGCAATTGCGTTAGGCTTGTTCTAGGAAGAATAATTGAAAATAGTTTCTAATTGAATTTAAAATTTTATTTTTCAAATCAAACTGAATTTCTATTTAAAGGCTAAAAGTCCAAATTGGGGTTTAACCTTTTTTGAGTTTGATCAGTTTGAGACTTAAACTTGTAACTTGCTTATAAAAGGTCTAAAATTTCACGAGTTTGTTCAATTTAAGACTTTTTGGATGAAAATTAGGTGTGTTTTACATGCGTCGTTATATGCAACAACATGACATTGTTATCCTTTTTTTAAAATTCCACTTATAAAAGAGTAAAAGGTTTTAAGTTTTAACCCTAAAATTCTATACATTTCCTAAATTCTATAAATTTTGTAAAGTAAAAAAAGTGAAACCTAAAAGTTATAAAAAAACCCTAAAATCCCACCGCCGCCCCCTCTTTAACGCATCTTCACCGTCAACCATTCCTCTCCAGTCTTTGTGCAAAGGTTGTCTTGCCTGGTTCACGCATCAAAACTATTGCCATATCCGCATTTTATCCTTCATTAAAGGGGTTGTGTTGCCTGGTTGTCGCATCTTCACCGTCCGCTGATCCGCGCTCCAGTCTTCATTGAAGAGGTTGGCTTGCCTAGTTCACACATCATCTCTTGAAACTAAGGTAAGTCCTGGGACAGAAATTAGCCATTAGACTTAAGAGAAGAAAATTATCTATAAAAAAATAACTTGATAATTATGTTATGGTTCCTTTAACCAAGGAGTGTAGTGTAACTTGCAGGACCAATTATGGTTCCATTCCATTTTAGTGCTTCTAATGTTATTAATTGTTTATGTTTGCTAGTGTTAAGGTAATGACTTTATCTCTTTTTAAGTAGCTTAGAATAGGACTGAAGCCTACTATAGTGTCACTTTAACTTGTGTATATATACAAGTTAATATTTTATAAAGTTACTCTTAGATCCTTGTTTATATATACAAACCATATGGATGTATTGTCATTGCCTATGATCCAAACATTTTGTCTATGGACTAAATTATTCATCTCTCAATAAACTTGCTTCAAGAGAGGACTAATTTTTTTTCTACTTCTTTTATAAGTCCAATTATGCATTCCAAAGAAATTCTTTACAGTAAAAAATCATAGATATATTATTGAATTGTCTCTCTATAAATTATTCTAAGCGAGGCTTTAATATAGTGCTCCCCTATACTTCTAATATGAAGGGAACATATTTTTAAAGTAATTCAATTAAGATTTTAGGATTTGTGCTAATCATATTGAAGCTAATGATATAAAGTATAAAGAAAATTTCTTTAGTTGGAGGAATTAAAAAAAATTAGAGATTGGCACATAAGAAAAAATGTAGATGGGTTTTGGCCACTGATAACTGGTCGGATGAATTTCTACAAAACAAAACAATCCTTCTTAGATCATTCTTCAAGTATCATTTAAAACTTAACCACAACTTAGTTTGTAATTACAAATGATGTATTATTTTTATGTTGTTGTTTGTAATACTATGACTATGATGACTATCATTGATGATAACATAAAGTTTTGATTTAACATTCTAGTAGTAACTTAAATATGAAAGACTCTAATTACTAGTAGCTTAAAGTTAATGTAACAATTGAATTGAATAAAGGTTGCATTTAATATGGGTATTTTTCAAACATCGAGGCATAATAAACCATTAGGTAGGTATATAGGCTGGAAATTAGTGATGCAACTCCCATAAGGTTTATAGGTGAAAAATTCCAGAAGCCTAAGGGCCACATTGACAACATGTTTCTCGATTCATAGGTGTAAGCAATGCCACATACCTTAAGCAATGCCACTTACCAAGTTCTATTAATTAAGGTATGTGGCATTGCTTACACCTGTGAATTGAGAAACATATATATATAGTTGTGCTTCAATTTGTCACTTTCACTTCAGTGTTTCTTGTCACCTTTCACCACTCTAAATTAGTTAATTGATGGAATTGTTATGAATATGTTAAGCATCATATGCTATGCTAGGCTTCATTTTCTCACTTTCACTTCAATGTTTCCTTTCAACATTCTGACTGAGTCTTTTTGTTTTCCTAGAGTTGGTCATTTCAGTTTGGTAGAATGACATTTGATGAGGTAACTCTGAGGTTTCACCATGCAAGATATTTTGTTAATGTGGGTGATAATGTTTGCTATGAGGGTGGTTTTGTGGATGAAATTCCATTTGATCATGACTTACTGAGCTATTTTGAACTGGTTGATGTATGTAAGAGAAGTGGGTATAATAATGTGAAAAAGACATTTTATCTTATACCTGGTTTTGAACTATGTAATGGTTTGATGGTTGTACAAGATGATGCTAGTGTGTTAGATATGGTTAGTCAGATGATGGGTACAGGTGGTATTGATATTTATATTGAACATAGTGTGGATACCCCTGTTGAAGTGATTGAGGATGAATGTAATGAGGTTAATCAGGGTAATGTAGTTGAAGATAATGGTGAGGATGTTAATAATGAAGGGTTTGGAGGTAATGTAGGTAATTTAGACAATGTTTCAAATGTGGAAGATGAAAATGATGTAGATATGGAGAATGAAGATGATACAAATATGGAGGTTGAAGAGGATGAAGATGATGAAGGGGATTTAGAGCAAGGAAATGAAGGTAATGGTCCAGATGAAGATGTTGAAGAGGATTTAGAGCAATGAGATGAAGGTAATGGTCTGGATGAAGACGTTGAAGAGGATTTAGAGCAAAGAGATGAAGGAAATGATCCGGATAAAGATGATAGAGATAATAGAAGACATGAAGCTGATGTAAGTGATGCAGATGATGAAGATGAGGTAGTTTTGTTTGAATATTATGACAGTGATGAATATGGAGAACTTGTTAGTGATGTAGATGATATGGTAGATGATGCTACTAGCAGGAAAAGGAAATACCTTGTTTATAATGAAAATGAAGTTGAGACTTACGTTGAAGTAGGGATGATTTTTCTTAATCATTTGCAATTTAAGCGTGTAGTGAGTTTGTTGTCCATCAAAATAAAGATGGCTGTCATGTTTACCAAAAATAAGTCCAAGTTTATCTAAGGTAAATGTAGGACAGAAAATACGCCTTATAAGGGTATGGATACCTCTCCCTTACAGACGCGTTTTTCATGGCCTAATGGACGAGATCCCATCAGAACTCCGGGGTTAAATGTGCTCGGGGGAGAGTAGTTCTAGGATGGGTGACCTCTTGGGAAGGCCTCGGGAAAATCAAAATTGTGAGGGCTTGGCTGGCCCAAGGCCCAAAGCAGACAATATCTATAAGCGGGTGATCTGGGATGTTACAGGTAGTATCAAAGCCGGTACTCGAACCGTTGTGCCAGCCAGGCTGGACCCCAAAGAGGGCTGGGCCCTAAGGGGGGTGGAGAATGTGAGATCCCACATCGGTTGGAGAGGAGAACGAAGTACGCCTTATAAGGGTATGGATACCTCTCCCTTACAGACGCGTTTTCCATGGCCTAATGGACGGGATTCCATCAAAACTCCGAGGTTAAACATGCTTGGCTTAGAGTAGTTCTGGGATGGGTGACCTCCTATGAAGGCCTCCGGAAAAGCAAAACTGTGAGGGCTTGGCTGGGCCAAGACCCAAAGCGAACAATATCTGTAAGCGGGTGATCTGGGATGTTACAACTATTTTGTAATTTGTTTGAATGCAGTAGACGAAGTTAATGCAAATTCTTTGGATGAAATCCTAGTTTAATAGTCTTTAGATAGTGTTAGAGAAATTGAAACTTTTGACGCTAATGAGATATAGCCTTCTTCAAAAATATAATTTTGATTTTTATTGTTATTTTAATTTTTAAATTTTATGTTAGATTCAAATTTAATCTCAATTATTATAATTGATTTATGATTGGTGCATTATATACTAATAGATATTGACGTCCTTTTATTTAAATAAAATATTTTATTTTTACTTCTTTCTTATTATAAATTAGTTTCATGAATCATTAAATGTCAAACCTTTCCTTGACTAGTTCAATATTTGATTCAATTTTTACGAAATTGATTCTTTCTTGTCCTGTCTCTCATTCTCAACCGTGAAAATAAAATGAAAATAAAATAAGATCTATATTAAATAATAGGAAGGAAAATATTCTAATGCTGCCCAGTTCCAACACAGCCCTTGAGACCGTCCATGTTCGCTCAGGTCAGGCTCAGCAGTCAGCCCTCTCCACTCCACCAACACATTGCTGGCTTTCTATCTTAATTTAATTTTCCTTACTACGTACGTGCCTCTCTCTCAACTGTTCTCACTGTACCCTCTTCTACTCATTAATTCTCGCACCACTCTCTCTTAAACAACTGTGTCTGTCTCACTACACCCTCTTCGAGTGATTAATTCCCTGAAAGTGATAGACCCTTTCCGTGTTCCACTGCCTCCTCTCTCTCTCTCTCCATAATGCTTGAGTATGAATTATCAACACGTCCTTTCTGCCATGCCATATAATCCAAGTAACTTTCTTTTTCAATTCCTTTATTTTTATTCTTTTTTCTTTCAGATTCTCCATGGCAGGACATAGGACTACTTCTTAAAGTTATCTTCTTTTTGTCTTTTTAAAATTGGGCTTTGCCATTTAATAGTTTGTGGAGTTCACATCCGTGTTTGATGTCATCCAAAATTAAATGCACACTTACCATTTTCACATGCAGATGTATGGCACCGTGTATGCTTTCCCTGCAACTACTGCATAGGCCTATCAAAAGGCTTTCAACTTTTTCACTTGTAGATCTTGGTGGTCGTCTCTGTATCAAGAAGTAGCAACTCTAGTTCTAATGTCTGTTGCGGAGCAATCATCATCAGATTCATCGAATTTACCTTCACTGCCGCTTCCGGTTAGAGATGTTGATCCTTTGTTGAAGGATTTGAATGAGAAAAAACTGAGTTTTAGACGAAACGTTGTTTCTTTAGCTGCAGAGTTAAAGGAAGTCCGCAGCAGCCTTGCTTCACAAGAGCAGTCTTTTGCTAGAGAAATATTATGCAGACGTGTAAGAGATTTGTTGGTCTTTATTCTCTTTTTACTGCATGGAATTTGATCATTGTCTTTCTCGTTCATCGTTTTTGCTTTCTGATTGTGGGGTCAAATCTTTTTATAGATAGATGTTTCTTCCATAAAGAAGTTCATGTTAATCAAAGAAGCACAAATACGGACACGGACACAAGACACGATATAGACATGGACACGGACATGAGGACACACCAACTTTTAAAATTTGGTGGACACGAACATGACATATATATATATTATAAAATTTAAAATTAAGAAAAAAAATTCATAACTCATAATATGATATATAGTGATTGACATATTTTAAGACCTCCAACATCTTGATAGTTCATACATATTTGATACTTTATAAGTCCTAAAAAAACATGGAGCATATATTCTATGGAACATATATTCCATTAAGCAACGTCCGTCCGAGCGGTCTTCAGACGTGTCCGAGCTGTGTCCACCGTGTATCAATGGGTATCCGACACGGCTCTATTTTGCCGTGTCCGTGCTACGGAGATGTTAATTCAAAAGAATGTTTTGTGCCAAGTTTCGTGTGCTTTTAATTTGACAGGAAGCAAAGACGAAGGCTCAAGTTTTAGAGGAGGCTGTTCATAGGCTGCAGAAGACGTTGGAGGAGAGGAATTGCCAACTGCAGACTCCAGCTTCAACTACGGATGAGGTCCTTTACATCTCCTTGTTTTTCTCTTTATTTTTAGGGAGGAATGACAACGAAAATTAAGAATCGAAGTGGAAATGAAATCAAGCGTGTTTGGTATATAATTAAGAAAAGTTAATCGGTATGTTAATATCTGGTATTAAATATTTAAAATGATAACAATTTAGTTATTATATAATTTATTTTATACATAATTAATTAAATTATTTTATAAATAATTAATCAATTTTTTTAATAATTATTAATTTTTAAATAATCATAAATAATTTTTATGATTAGAATAAATGTATTAATGAAACAAAATAAAATAATTATTAAAAAATTAATATAAAAATCATTTTGAAGATAATTTTAATAAGAATCAATATATTAATTAATAATAACTTGATAATATTATAATAATATCTTTTATTTTTTATTCTCAATTTTTTATTACAATATATATCTATTACCCCTTTAAAAATAAATGTTAACAATTATTTAAGATTCATTTCAGTTTTGTTATTATTTATTTTATCTATTATTAGTAACTAAACAACTAAAAGTTAAAAATGCTAGTGGAATTCTCATTCCCACGGTTAACAAACAATAAGGTTTCATTCCCTTTAATTTCTTATAAACTAGAGGATATAAAATAGCTTCCCCTTTGTCCTCACTACACACCCCTTTCGTAATTAGGATGGTCCATTAAACAGAATTTACTTTTTTCCTTGTTTGTGAATATATTGGCACATAATTATAGACATGGGCTTCAATACTTTTTGGTAACATATCGGAGTTCAGACCTTCTGTTTAATATTATTATGTCTTATTTTGTCTTGTAGAATTTCAGCCATTTATTTTATAGGATCTACGCGGGACTCATGTGAGACTCACGTAAATAAATAGCTGAGATTTATTGGACACAATAAGACACCATAATATTGGACATAAGATTTGAACTCTGAGGTGAACCATAAAATGAAAAACTTTTTAGACAGTGCTGGATGTGTCCGTGAATTAGATTTGCTTCTTGTCATGGAAAGTATACATGAACGACAGGTAACTGGAGGATTGTGCTTCTCATTTTCATGTCTGCTCATTCTGTTTATTTCTTCATGCGTCACAGTACCTGAATGAGTTGGATGGACTTAGGTCACAGCTTGCAGCAATAAAAGTGACTGTTGATGCCGGTGCTGTCTCAGCTCAATCATCACAGCTTCAGTGTTTGGCAATGTTGAAGGAACTACGTGAGAAGACTAATTCACTAAAGGAGCATGAGGATCGTGTAACCAGGTTAGGGGAGAAATTGGATAAATTGCAAAATGATCTTCAAGCGAGGGAATCCTCTCAAATGCAATTGAAAGATGAAGTTATTAGGATTGAGCACGACATTATGCAGGCTATAACTAGAACTGGAAGTACCAAGGATGATGAAATAGCCAAAGTGAAAGATGAAATAAAAATTATGTCTGCCCACTGGAAGCCCAAGACTAAGGAATTTGAATCACAGGTTCACCCATCTTCAGCCCCTACCAATTGTACTTCTCTTGGTTGCATGTCTTACAATGTTCAACTTCTCTGCAAGATATATATGTGTGTTTTTGTCATTCACCCTGTTTCTCCACAGTTGGGGAAGCAACGACATACTGACCAGGAACTGAAAAAGAGGGTGTTGAAACTGGAATTTTGTCTTCAGGAAGCTCGCGCTCAAACACGAAAGCTTCAAAGAGTAACCTCTCAAGTCTTCGATCTTATAATACTGATGTTGTTTAGGTGAAATTTGTATCTGTTGGTTTAAATCCTTACTATGATATGCAAGTGGAGTCACTCTCGGTACTCAAGGTCACTGTCAATCAAATCAGTTTACTGGCTTGCAAAACATTAATTATACTGTACGTGAGCCTGTTATGGTATTCATATTTGCTGAGATTCTCTTTGGGAGAAAACTCCAGGACAAATTAGAAGGCATTTGTTATATATAGAAATTCTTTCTCATTTGCTAATTTTTATTTATAACATCACTACTTGTTTATCCTTTTTTTCCCCCTTTCTTGGCATAGATGGGGGAGCGTAGAGACAAAGCCGTGAAAGAACTTCGAGAGCAGCTAGCAGCAAAACACGAAATATTGGTTGTCAATAATGAGAAGCAAAACTTCTGGGAAAGCTCGAGCTTCAAGGCTGTAGTTTCTATGTCGTTGATGATTATAGTGTTGTTTTCGAAGCGGTAATGATTGTCACTGACCTATTGCGTATATTGTCCTAGTAGTTTTAGAGGCAACTGGGCATGTCGAAATGCTCACAGAGGAGGATCGTATCGTGTAGCCTAGGTAGAAATACCATTTTGCTCTCTCTCTATGATAGGTACACTGGTAGGTTATGCAAATGCTTCCAAATGACAAATTGTGGTTCTAGAATAGTTTGCCCGCATGGGTAGCCTGGTTGGCAAACTAGCAGGGTCAGTTGGAACAAGGTCCTAGGTTCAACTTCCCGCAAGGGAGGTAATGGACCGCTCTGCTAGGGGGCTGACCAGGATCATACCGTGGTTCACTCCTCCACCGATAGTCGGGCCTGCGACTGGGGGCCCTTAGAGTTGGGGATCAATCTTTTAGAACAAGAATATGGATTCACAAATACTTCGTGATCATATATATAGTGATAAGACCGGTGATCGTATAATGACAATGGTAGTGGGAAAATGCTAATGGTAGTCAATTAAATGGTTGGTCTAAAGTCCATGACTATATAAGAAATATAGAAATGATTCAATAATTTTATTAACCGATGATAGTGTCACTTTTTTGGTGTTAAACTTAGGGTGATGGAAAGTTTTTAGTGTATTAAGTTATAAAAATGATCTCATCAAGGAGATTGAAGTGGAGTGCAATAATAACTAAAAGGATAATATATGTATATGTTTTCCGTGAATAAACAAGAGATATTCAATCTTTTGTACCCGATCTTGTATGGATATTCGTGGGCCTAAAGCAATGTAAATCTAGTGTATAGATATTCAATCTTTAGTGGTGGTTTCTTAGGTCTCTAAATTTAAGCTATGGGATGGTGTAAGTGATGATGAGCCTTTGGTAGATGTTTGACATTTGGGACATGAAACAAGGTAAAGATGTGTTAGTAGGTCAAGCAAAATGGGCATGTTCATTGAAAGTTTGAGAGTATGCAAGCATTGACATGTACTAGTGCACATTAGTGGAAATCTTTGACGAGATATAAAATTTGAATATAAGATTAAAAGATGAAAAGTGCAAATAAATCATGTTAAGTCTGAAGTGTACAAAAGCATTTAACTTCAACGAGAAGGTTAAAAGGTATGTGAACTTCTAAGGTTTATTGTACATTGATTTGGATTGTTATTAATTTAGGCCATTGAGTAATGAGATTGCATTATGGATGTGTTTGGATGAACGACTAAATGGAAGTCTTAATTGACTTTAAGATACAAAATGGCGACACTTGGCATGAATATGTAAGTAGTGGCTTAAGAAAGTATAAACACTATCGACCAAATGGGAGCATTTTCTCAATTAGTAGAAAAGTGGTTAAGATAATGTGGCGACAGATAGATATCTTTCAAACACTTATCTAATGTGTAAAAGAGGAGTTAATGTCTTAAAAAGTAGAAAGTCCTCACTAACTTGGTATAATTAGTGTAAAAAGTAGCAATTTCATACCAATTTGGTGGATTATTGGACAAAGTGGGTAGTTTTAGTGTACTTGGTTCCTATTTTTTATAAACCTATATAAAGTTATCATTTGTGGTCCATTTGGATAACTTGTACATTCCATCATCTATAAGACAATTGAGAGTTTTGGCAGAAAGTTATTTGTGAGATTTTTAAATAAGGAATTCTTTTAAGCATTATTCTTATAGAGTTAAGTTATAAGAAACTCAAGTTCCTTTTGTATTGATTAAACTCAAGTTCCTTTTGTATTGATTATTATGAATATGCCCAATGAAAGATTAGCTTTATTATATCTCTCTTATTGGTTCATTTGGTTGTTTGTGCAAAACACTTGTGTGATTGAGAGTGTGAGAAAATATTTAAACAAAAATGGCAAGAGGCATTTGAATAAAAACAAAAAAAGTTGGTCGACAATCACGAAGGAAAGGTTAGGTTAAGTTTTATGGCTTAAGTTTGATTGCTATATGAGGATTTTGGCAAATTTAGTCCAATTTTTTGTGCATGAAAGTCTCTGTGATAATTGGTATTAGAGCTTGGTGAGGCATTCTTATATTATTGGTATACAATGGTCGGTGGATATAATCTTATAAATAGAGTTGCCTTATTAGAGGTGATCTTTGGTCCTATAGTCCCAACGGAGGAGGGTGTGGTTCCTTTCTTAAAATGATTTGAAGCTTTAACAATTGAGCTTCAAGAGACGAGGAGATCATTTAAGGAACAGTTAGTGGCTCATGGAGAGATGAGCTATGACTTATTGGTGTTAAATCATATTATGTGTAGGCATAAACTAGGAGTTTGATCAAAGACAATTTAATGGAAATGCAAGAGTTAAGCTCTTAATAGCAAACAAAGTGTTAAAAAGCTCAAAATTTTCTTATAAGACATGGAAATCATACTTTGAAGTAGTAAAGTTGTTCGATTAAAAAAAATGTCAATCACGATCATGAACATGGTGGATGATGTATTGTTGTAGTGGATAATAAGAACTTCCAATGACATTAGTGTCCATAGACCTTTCTTTGATATTTGGGAGAAAATAAAAAAGGAGCTAACAAATTAGTTTCTCCTTAAACCCTTTATAGCTAGTGAGGGAAGCTTTCAAGCAATTGAAGAAAGACCATTAGGTGCAAGAGTATGTAAAGAAATTCACATATTTCATATTGGTCATATACAACATGTTGGAGGAAGACAAGTTATTTAACTTCATAAGTGGCTTATAAGATTCAATGTAAATAAAGTTTTGAAGGCAAAACATAAAGGGCCTTCTTAGCTCTCTATAGTGGTTATAGATGCCTTAACGAATCTCCAAATGCCACTACCCATTTGAACTAGTAATACGAGCAAGAAGAATGGTGACATGTGGAATGACTTAGAAAAAGGAAAGGAGAAGGTATATGAATCTTTTTAATGTAAGGTGAAAAAATAAACAAAACAAGAAATTACTTGTTTCATTTATGAAGTGATGTACTTTGCTTGTGAATGCCTAAAATGGAAGGTGGGTAAGGAGTAAATGAATTTCATGGTTGCGAAAGATTAAGAAAAAGGAGGTAAAGACTCTACCGAAGAAGTCTACCTCAATAACTATACTGTAAGGGGTGTTACTGGTTTTATGAAGGAGGGTCTAACTAAAGCAAAGAAAAACCTGATATAGAGAAAAATGGTGAGCTTTGGACAATGCTTAGCACTCGGGGTGATAAAGGAAGGCAAAGTAAGCGAGCCAGAATAAGTATTATCAATGAAAGTTCAAGAGTATACCAACGTTGGTATATATCGATGCATATTGGTAGAAATTTTTAACCAAAAGTAAAATTTAGATATGAGACCAAAAGATAAAAGGAACAACTAAGTCATGCTAAGTTTGAGGGTAAGCGAAGATACTTAACTTCGATGAGGAGTTGAAGATTTGTGAACTTGCAAGGTTTATTATACATTAACTTATATTATTTCTAACTTAAGTGATGAGGCAATAAGACTGCACTATGGGCGTGCTTGGTTAGACCATGCACAAAGATGGCATAGGATGGCTAACCGGAAAGCTAATTAAGGTACTTAGTGACATATGGCATGCAATGACATATGTCAATGATATGGTGACATATACCAAGAATATGCAAGTAATGGCCTAAGAAGTGTGAGTACTACTTAATAAAGTGGGAGCATTTCTTCTAATAGTGGGAAAGTGGGTTGAATAATGTGATGATGAGTAGACATCTTATAAATACTTATTCTATATGTAAAGAAGGAGTTAATGGTCTGAAGTAGATAACTCCCCACTAATTTAGTGAAATTAGTGGAAGAAGTGGCAACTCCACACTAACTTAGTGAGTTAGTCCAGAAAGTGAGTAGTTTTAGCTTACTCAGTCCTTAAGTTTTTGTATGCCTATATAAAGTTATTAATAGTAGTTCATTTGGATAACTTGGTAAATTCAATCTTCAGTAAGAGAATTGAGAGCTTTGATAAAAAGTTCTTTATAAGATTTTCGATTAAGGAATAGTGGTAGTCTTATAGAGTTAATTCAACTTGTAACAAACTCAAGTTTCTTTTGTATTGATTATCATGAATAGATCAATAAAAGATTCGTTATGTCGTATTTTTATTGTTAGTTTATTTGATTGTTTATGCAAAACATTTGTGTGATTTAAGAGTGTGAGTGAACTATTTAAACATGACTGGTGTGAGGCATTCAAAAACAAATAAAATTATTGGTTAATGATCAAAAAGGAAAGGTTGAGTTAAGCTTTACGTCTTAAGCTTAGTTAGTACATGAGAATTTTAAAAAATTTACTCCAAATTTGTTACACATGAAAGTCTCTACAACAATCGATATTAGAGCTTGGTAAGGAATTATTATATTATTGATATACAATGGTTGGTGGATGCAATCTTATGGACGTAGTTGCTTGATTAGATGAGATCATTAGTTCTTTAGCTCTAATGGAGGAGAGTATGATTCCTTTCTTAGAACAATTTGAAGCTTTAGTGATTGATCTTCAAAAGAAAAGGAGAGCACTTGAGGAACAACTAAAGACTAGTTGGGAGATGAGCTATGTACGTGGTAGATGATGTAAAGAAAAGGAGAGCACTTTAGGAACAACTAAAGACTCATTGGGAGATGAGCTATGACTTGTTGGTGCTAAAATGTATTATGTGTAGGCATGAACTAGGAGTTCGATCAAAGAGAACTTTAGTAAAGATGTGAGTCCTAAGTTTTTGATGACAAATAGAGTTCCAAAGAGCTCAATTTTTTTATGAGACATAGAAATAGCACTTTTTATGGAGTAAAGGTGTCTAATTTGGAAAATGTGTCAATCATAACTATGTACGTGGTAGATAATGTAAAGTTGTAATGGGGAGAAAAAACTTCCAATGAACCAAAATAGATGAACGTCGCACTCAGAGACTTGCATGTAAGTGAGTCAAAATTGGTATTATCAACAAAAGTTTAAGAGTAGA
Organism: Erythroxylum pelleterianum; assembly: GCA_027563865.1. NCBI lineage: Eukaryota > Viridiplantae > Streptophyta > Magnoliopsida > Malpighiales > Erythroxylaceae > Erythroxylum > Erythroxylum pelleterianum. Next base: position 16,605,945 of record JAOQMR010000006.1, on the reverse strand, counting down.
TGAAAGTTAGCATGCATTGATGTACATTGACAAAAATCTTCAAGTAGATGTAAGATTCAAATGCGAGGCTCAAAGATCAAAGACACAATTAGGCCATGCTAAGTCTATGGGTAGGTAAGGACACTTAACTTCGATGAGAAAGTCCAAAGGTATGTGAATCTGTGAGGTTTATTGTACAATGACTTAGATTATTGCTTTAGGTTATAAAGTGATAAGACTGCACCATACACGTGCTTAGATAGATCAAGTACAAAGACGGCTTAGGATGACTAATTAGAAGGCTCATTAAAGTATTTGACTTTAATACGTGATGATATGATGACATATGACAAGGAAATGTAAGTTGTGTCTTAAGAAAATGTGAGCACTATCTAACAAAGTCGAAGCACGTTTTCAAATAGTGAGAAAGTAGATCATTTGATATGACGATGAATATACATCTTTCAAATACATATTTCATGTGCAAAAGAGGAGTTAGTGGTTTAAAGTGATAAAAAGTGGTAACTCTCTACTAACTTGGCAGGTTAGTGAAGAAAATGTGTAGTTTTAGCTTACTTTATAAAAGGACCTTTTGTAGTTTATTTAAGTAATTTGAGACATTCAATCATCTACAAGCGAGTTAAGAGTTTTAAGAGAAAACTCTTTGTGAAATTTTTGAATAAGGAATTCTATTTAGTGGTAATTTTATAGTTTTCTTCAAGTTGGAAGAAAGTTAAAATTCTTTTGTATTAATTATTGTGAATAAATTTTTATTTGGTTTTGTTATACCTCTTTTATTAGTCTATTTGATTGTTCGTACAAAACATTGATTGTGATTGAGAGTGTGAAACTCTTACATATGAATAACGTTACACACTCAAAATTAAATGAAATTGTTGGCCTATGACCATGAAGAAGATATTAAATTTTGCGACTAAATCTTAATTAATGCACAAGGAATTTAACAAATTTATTCAAATTCCCGTGATATGATTCATAGGTGATGGATAAATTACTTACACGATTATAGTATCTATTGACTTATTATGCTTGACTATACTTACTGCCAGAGACATGCAGTGGTCTCATTATAATTCATAAAGACTAAAATACTGCTTCATTTCGTAAATAAATTATTGATGGCTTCTAAGCATTTTCATTTTCATTAGTGGGTTATGATTAAAGTGAAATGCTTGTTTTGCCATTGTAGTATGGTGTACTACATATTTTGCAAAAAATATGGTATCCTATGCAATAAGGCCAAAATAACATCATGATCAACACCCAATTGAAGTCCCGCTGAGCCGCGAAATTTAGAGATATTCGATAATACACAACCTTACCCTTATATAATAGAGAGGCTATTTCCGATAGGACCATATGCAATGCATTATGACATACTATAAAATTATAAATGGATGTGCATACAAATTCAAAAAAGTAAAAAATAATTAAATACAAAAATGCAAACAATAAAAAATACAAATAAATAATAAAGAGAAAAAAGGAAGGCAATACAAAATAACGTACGTACAGAATATGTCAATGATTAATAATAAATGATAAGATAAAAATACATACAAAAAAACACTTATCCAATTTTGACTATTTTGGGTTGTTACACTCTAACCTTAAACTGGTAAAAAAGACGTTGAAATCACTATCTCCACAATTTATTTAAAAATTTGTAGCAATCAAGGAGGCTCATGATATCAATGATTTATCGTTGGAGAAGGTAATTGGAATTCTGACTAATTTTGAAATGAATTTGTTGAGGGGAAACAAAAAAGGAGCAAAGGATTGGCACTATAAGCTGAAACTAGAAAAGGTATGAAAGATGTAGAAGATGAATCCAACGAGAATGAGCATCTGGTATTGTTGAAACGAAATTTCAGTTAGTGGCTAAAAAGAGTGAAAAAGGATAGTCTCGAATTTAGGCAAAACTATGGGAGCTCATCAAACAATAACGTCAAACAACAAGTCAAAACTCAGAAGAGTGAAGGAAAGGTGAACAAAATTCAATGCCATGAATGTCAAGGCTTTAGACATTTCCAAGCGGAATTTGCTAACAACTTGAAGAAGAGAAAAGGGAAATCTTTTACGAGCACTTGTATTGAGAATGAATCCAAAAGTTAATATGGTAGTGAAGTAGAAATTACGATTAGTACTACGTTAGTTTCTTTATACAGCAAAAGTTAAGAAGGAAGTAACCGATGACGAAAACATGAGTAAATTAGAAAATTCCAGGAAAAAGCAAACAAATCAGCTCAAAGCTTAATCTCATATTATGAAAGCAATGACAATACTTTAGATGATAAAAAGGAATATATTTAAGAAGCCTATGAGTTAATGTATGATAAATGGGTCTAAACATGTAAGAAAAAGGAGAAGTTGAAGGAAGAAAACTCTACCATGAAGAACACTATTAAGACCTTGAGAAGAAGTTGTTATCTATAATAGATGAGCTTAATGACACAAAGTTGAAGCTGGTCAGTATAGAAAAGGGAATAAGAATGTTAAATAGAGGTACCGAAAAGTTAGAAAAATTATTGGAACTCGATAAGATAAAAGGGGATCTTCAAGACGGTGGCTACAAAGGTGAATGCTCTAAGGTGAACAATGAGAAAAATAATGTGTCTAGATCTGTCCAAGGAGAAACCTCAAGGAGGAATCGAATGTTTGTTCCTACATGTCATTTTTGCAGGATTATCAGGCACATAAGGCTGAGATGCTATAAGTTACTACAGATGTTGTCCCAAAGGACCCAAAACTGAAAGAACATACATTCCTCACAAAATTTCTAGCAGCAATCCATAATTTCGAAACACACTTAGGTTAAAAAGAGTCAATTGCAAGCTATTCTTAAATCCATTAAGGCAACTTCGCATAATGGTTGGTATTTTAACAGTGGATGTTCACGTCATATGACAAGAGAAAAGAGTTATCCAATTATCAAAGTTGTACGAATGGACATGTGACATTTGAAGATGGAAAGAAGGCTTCGGTAATTGATAAAGGGATGTTAAGCATGGATGGACTACCACATCTCAAAAATGTGCTTTATATTGATGATTAAAAGCCAATTTAGTAAGTATAAACCAACTTTGTGATGATGGTTTATTGGTTAAATTTACAAGTGATGAATGCAGAGTGCTAACCGAGCAAGGAGAATGCATTGTGAGCAATAAATGATCAGCAGACAGTTGCTATATGTTATAGGTCACTATTACATACAAATCAGCCTCATACGACAATAATATGGTATGAAAAGCTTGGACACGTCAACTATAAGCTTATTAACAAGTTGAAGAAATTGGAAGCTGTGAAAGGTTTACCCTTAATGAACAAAGAAGACAAATTGTTATGTAGTGGATGTCAAATAGGTAAGCAGATGAGAGTGCCACATAAAAAGGTTAGATACATTACTTCATCACATATGCTTGAATTAATTAACATGGATTTGGTTGGTCCAACACAACATGATAACATTGGTGAGATGAGATACTTTTTAACTTGTGTTGATGATTATTCTAGATACACTTAGGTATCATTTTTGAAAGAAAAATCAAATGCTTTTCAGGTTTTTAGAAGCCTATGTGTGTAGGTTATGAACATGAAAAATATAGCAGTGTTGAGAATTCGATCAGACCACGAAAGGGAATTTGAGAATGCAAGCTTCAATGATTTTTGTGATGAGTATAACATCATACAAGAATTTTCAGCACCTAAAACTCCACAGCAAAATAGAGTTGCCGAGAGGAAAATAGTTCCCTTCAAGAAATGGCTAGATCTATGTTGAATGGAAGAAAAATGTCTATGTGATTTTGGGCTGAAGCAGTCAACATAGCATGCTACATATATAACAGAGTTTATCTTAGAAGTATCTTGAACAAGACATCTTATGAACTCTGGAACAGAAAGAAATCAGATGTGAGTTACTTTTATGTTTTTGGTAGTAAATGCTAAATTTTTAGAGATCAAGAACATCTTGGAAAATTCGAGATCAAGAATGATGAAGGGACCTTCATTCATTATTCAACTCATAGTAAAGCATATCGAGTGTTTAATCAAAGAACCAAGAAAGTATTAGCTAGAATCCATAAATGTGGAGATAGATGATATGTCTTACTGAATGCTAAAAGGGCAAAAGAGAACATGCAAAATTGGCCTTGCGAACCAGGTCAAACAAGTAATGATACAAGAACCAAAAATTACCCTGATCTGCAATTAGTTGCTGTTGATGAAGTAACAGGTGCAAACTAAAGAATTGTCAGTTACTTCGAATGATGAATCCTCCAAGACACTTGATGCGGAAATAGTTCCTTTAAATACTCAAAACTCGAGAGAAACTGATCTAAACCAGGATCCTCCCTCATGAATAAGAAGAATTCATCTAACAAAAAATGTTATTAGAGATGTCAGCAAAAGAAGAAAATAAGAGAAAGAAAAAGAGTCAATTATTGAGAACTCACAGGATATTTGTGCTACACCTCTTTAGTTGAGCCTGAAAATATTAAAGAAGCCTTACAAGATGAATTTTGGATAGCATCTATGTAAGAAGAATTGACTCAATCTGCATGAAATGATGTATGGGAATTGGTGCCAAGACCATCGGATGTGAATGTGATTGGAATAAAATGGGTATTTCATAATAAAATAGATGAAACAGGCAACATAACTAGAAATAAAGCAAAGTTAGAGACTCAAGGATATTATTAAATTGAAGGAATAGACTTTGACAAAACTTTTGCACCAATAGCACGACTTGAATCTATTAGACTATTGTCGGGTATAACATGTGTGAAAGGCTTCAAGCTTTATTCGATGGACGAGAAGATTGTGTTTTTAAATGGGTTTATACAGGAAGAGGTGTATGTTGAGCAAACGAAAGGATTTATTGATTCAGCCCATACCGATTATGTTTTTAAGTTGAAGAAGGCTCTTTACGATCTCAAACAAGCGCCAAGGGCTTGGTACGAAAGACTTACACAATATCTCATCAAGTAAGGCTACGGACGAGGTAATGTTGACAAAACTTTATTTATTAAAAAATTTATATCTGATTTGATGATTACTCAGATTTATGTTGATGATATTGTGTTTGGTTCCACTCATCCTAAAATGGTAGACGACTTTGTTGAATTAAGGATGCATAAATATGAGATGAGTATGGTCAGTGAGTTGAACTTCTTTTTGGGTTTTCAAATTAAACAAGTGAAGGATGACATTTTTGTATCGCAAACCAAATATGCGAAGAACTTAATAAAGAAGTTTGGACTTGAGAATCCTAGACATGTGAGAACACTTATGAGTGTCTTTACGAAGTTAAATAAAGATGAGAATGACAAAAGTGTTGTTGTCAAAGCATTATTAGGAGCCTATTATATTTAATAGCAAGTAGATCAGATATATGTTATAACGTCAGAGTATGTGCTTACCATCAAGTCAATCTGAAAGAAACACATATGACAGTAGTAAAGAGGATCATTAAGTACGTAAGCAGTACATCTGAATTTGGAATTTGGTATACATATGACTCTACAACCTATCTAGCAAGGTATAGCAAGGCAGATTAGGATGGAAATTTAGATGATTGAAAAAGCACTTCAAGAGGTAGTTTTGTCCTAGTTAACAATATGACTTCCTAGTACAATAAAAAGCAAAATTCAATTTCACTGTCAACCATAAAAGTAGAATATATTGATGTAGGAAGTTATTGTTCACAACTTATTTGTATGAAATAGATGTTGGAAGATTATGGAATTGATCAGGATGTATTGACAATCCTATGTGATAACAAGAGTACTATAAACATTTCAAATAATCTGGTTTAGCATTCACAAATGAAACATATTGATTTGAAGTATCACTTTATCCGAGAGCTTGTGGAGAACCAAATAGTCACCTTGTCATATGTGTCTACGGAAAAGCAACTGGCAGATAATTTTACGAAACCTCTAGATGCAGTCACGTTTGAACTTCTTCGAGGGGCCTTAGGACTTTGTGCCTTAAGTTATTGATATGTGAAGAAAAAAAAGTGTTGTTTCAATAGGGATTTAAATCCCTAACTTCCTTTATGTTCTTATTCTGTTTCCACCGAATATGCCACTCTTCATCTCTCCTTCAATTGACACTCAAGCTTTTGTTTAGTTGAATTGAAGAATCTTTTCACTCTTAGTCAGCATCATTGTATATTTTGGCTCCATCAAAGATTCTCTATCCCTTGGAAATCTCTCTGGTATAACTCTCTCCCTCTACGCCAGCGTCAATCTTTCAATTTTCTTGGGTTTTTGTTGTTTGACATCAAAATGGACAAGAACAAGGAGAAATCTTCCTCTTCGGTTTTGGAGAAACCACCAGTGGCACCCATTCGTCGTTCAAATCATCTACTATTGAACACGATGCTTGAGAGAAAATTAACCGGGGCTTGGTTGTCTTCAACTGCTCTTATTGAAATTCCTGAAACCACCTCAATTCGGGATAGACCACCAAAATGTGATGACACCATGCAGAATTTTATAATGTTGAACTGGTAAAAGAATTTTATTACAATTTGACTGGTAACTTTTTTTTTACTGATATTGCTTTGAGCTATAAATTGGTGTATATACGAGGTCGATTGGTACAATTTGATGTTGATAGACTGAATATTTTTACGAGTTTTGATAATCTAATTAGTGACCAAATTTATGATGATAATTGGACTGTTTCGAATGATTTGATAGCTACTGTGTTAACTGGAGGAAAATTAGCTACTTGGCTATCTAGTTCAATGCTACGCTCCTCTCTGTTGACACAAAAGTACTTTGTGATGTATAAGTTAATTTTAGCTAACTAGATGTCAAGTACGCATGTTGTTTTATTTTCTCTAGTGCAGGCTAAACTGGTTTATGCCATTGGTACTGGGGTGAATTCAATTTGGGGCCACTCATAATTGAAGCTATGCTGGCTATTAGGGGCAAGTCACATTCCCTGCTATATTTTCCATGTTTGATTTCTCAACTTTATATGCCAATGATGTCCCTCAGTTGGAGACGAGCATGGTTGAACCAGACACTTTGATGAACATCTAGCCAAGAATTTTCAAGTAACCATGGATCGTGGATCTACCCTACACTTCACCTGGTCCTTCGGATGCCTTGGGGACTTCCTCTGTCAATCCTCATACAACTTTGTTTACTGAAATTAAGCGGACTGAAGGCATTTTTCAAGTGGGAATTTATGCTCTTCATCAACTAAAGCAGCAGGTTCTTCGATGCCTCTTAACTTTTATTTTTGGCATCCTTTGTCCCAAAGGGGGAGAAGATTTGGGTTTGTATTTGATTATTTTGAGCTGTTTGTGAATTTTGGATGCTTTTGTCTATGCTTGAGCCTTGGATTGAGGGGGAGTATTATGGCTTCAATATTTATATGTTCAATTATGTTATTTAGGGGGAGTTTCTTATTTGTGACAAAAATGTCAAAAAAGGGGGAGATTGTTAAGATATTTGTTATATATCTCATTATTTAATTTTGACATTTTTTATTATTGGATCTTCAAGATAATGAAAGTCTTAAAATTCAAATTAAGATGAGGCGTAACCAAGTAATACTTTTTATTTGAATTGGATTTTTGGATAATGGTTTAAGTGTGAAACAATTCTATCTTGAATAGGAGTGTGTGTGGATCACATTGTGTGGGCTGTAGGGCATCGTGTGGTAGTTACAGATTGGGTGTGTGTTTGTGACTCCTTCTTTGCCTGGTTTTTGGTTGGTTGCATGAGGTGTGGGAGGCTGTGGGTTTTTTGGTTTGGTGATTAAAAGGTCAATGGAAGGACTGATGTGTAGATTATTATGTTAGCATAATTCCATCTTGGGCAGCAATGTTTGTTAATTGATTTCTTTGTGCGCTACGTATACTTTGGTTGGTGGATAAATCTTGGTTGCGTGCTCTATGTATGGTGTTACAGATTGAATAAATGTGCAACTTATAATTAATCCATCTTACTGATGTGTTGTGTGTGGCTTTCGCGTGATATTGGTTGTGCACTGAACCATTGGCGTTTTGTAGTGGATGTTGGCCCCCAAATTTTTTTCTTGATGAATAAGCATGATGTAAATTAATTTTGAGGTCTTGATAGTTTTATTTTTTTGGAGTAATTAGGATGCTAATGTTAGTAAGATTTTATGACATAGGTTAATTGAATTAATGTGTTAAGGTGGTAAGATTTCATGAAGGGCATTCTAGGCAAGTCACTTAAGGATAAGGATTATAAGGTATGAGGGAAGTGGTAAAGTGGACATTTTATGCTCATTAAGGGTTGAAGTGGTAGAAGAAAAGTTGTCTTGTTTTTAGAGAAGGAAGAAAACGTGAGTGAGACGAAGAGAGAAGAGAGAAGCACGAAAAAGAAAGAGAGGAGAAAAAAGAAGAGAAAACTAAGTTAGGGTTGATCTTTCTTAGCTTTCAAGAGAGATTTTGAAGTTGTTCAAGAAGAGAAAAAGAAAGAGGAAGATAAGAGTTTTCATTGGAGCTAAGAAACTCTTCAATTGGTGAAGATTCAAGGTAAATTTTAATTAATCTTTTGGGATTTTGAAAGGGTTATGATTCATGAAGCTTAGGAAATGCATGGGTTTAAGCATTTTAGGATCATTTTAGTGAATATGTTAAGATTGGGTTCTTAACTTGAATTCCTATTGAATGGAAATTGTCATTTATGAAGGAAATCAAGAAGGGGATCAAGAGGAGCAAGAGGAAAGAAATCCTTAAGCCAATTTCTTAAGCAAGGAATTCAAAGTGGACACACGTTTATAATAGAGTAAATAAACCACTAATGTTTTCTTTGAATCAAGGAAGTTTATTGATTTCAGTTGCGTCATAAATGTTGCCTTTATGGCTTCTTGAATGAATTGAGAAATTGCTATATGTTTGATATATGAATTGTGTTGATGATTTATGAAAAGACTTTGAAAATGATTTTTTGAAAAGATAACATGTTTATGAAATCATGTTTTTGGAAATGGTTTTCGAAATATCTCATGTTCATAAAAAACAAGTTTCCAAAATGTGCCATTTGGGCAAACTGCTTTCAATTCATGAATTACATATTATGTGGGTTTGGTGTAGTCCATTCAAGTATGTACGTTGACCAAGTTAAAGAGTTCTCTCGCCTGCCCGCTAGTGGCACGGAGCTTCTTCATGGACTCCCTCATGTTTATGTCTACACAAAACTACTATATGAGATTGAAATAGAACGTAAAGTTTATAATTACACAAGACCATTATGTGAAAATGTGTAGTTCTTCATGTTTATGGATCTACCCAAACCATTCTAATGTGCTTATATGCTTATGATATGTTAACAAGTTTGATGCATACATGATTTGTAGTTTGTGAACTTTGGTTAAGAATTTGAGAACGATACATTTTATGAATTCAATTAGAACTTTGTATTGACAAATGAACATTTCAAAGGTTTTGCTTATTTTTCTGTTATAAACTGTTACCCACGAGCTTTAAGCTCACCCCTCTATTTCTGTCCCATCTTTAGGTGAAGAGCATAAGATCGAGTAACTAAGAGTCGAGCAATCACTTCACTTTTGCAATGTTTTAGTATTTTAAGCTAGTTTTATAAAAGAAGGCTTTAGTCTCATTTTGAGTAATTCTAGTTTATGTAAACTTTTTATTTTTGGATTATGATGTATTATGGCTTGAAATGCCCATTAAAGCTTTGTAAAACTCTTATCTTTTGATATTAATGAAATATATTGGTGTTTTGTCCATGACTTTCCAAGTCTTTACATTGTATGTTCCAGCTTTTCAAAGGGTAGGAATTGTGTTTTGACTTTAGGGGAAAAACTGCATTAATCTAGGTTGAATTGGACAGAGTTGTTTTCTTGGAAGTTATAGATTATCTTTCTAGCTTTTCAATGATCTAATGTATGAAATTTTTTGATATCGGAGTTGAGAGATATGTTCTTTATAAGTTCGTAATGCTGTACAGGATGTATATAGGACAACTATAGAAAATGATGAGATGTAGTTGAATGTGATAAATTAAATGAGTTGAGATTTGAGAGTTTTATGAGATTCAATTTGGTGTTTGAATTGTTAAGAAGTGATATTGCATTATAAAAGGTGAAATTGGGAAGATTTTAAGTGAAGGTGGTGTTAGAATGGATGTAGGAACCATTGGAGAGGCTTTGGAGGGGCTTAAGTTTCACTTATGTCTGTTAAATGGACCTTCTTTGGTCTAGAAATGTTCCCAACCTTGTTCATGTCCGTTAAACGGACCTTCACGGGGCTAGAAAACACTCCAAATCCTGTGTATGTCTGTTAGGTGGATGAGTATGTCCGTTTACACTGTACACCTTTGGAAAATTGCGTTTTTGACACTCTAAATAGCAAAATCTCTCTTCAAATCTTCACAAAAGTTGTAGATCCAGAAGTTCTCTTCAAAACCGTCCTAAGATGACCTTAATCTGATGTCTCTAGAGAAAGTTATGCCAATTGTCCCAAAATATGTACAATAAGATTGAGAAAAAAATCATGTTTGATTCTTTTGGCCATAACTTCATCATCCGACCTCCAAATGAAGTGATTCTTGAACCAATAGATTCCTAAC
>JAOQMR010000006.1:16563283-16582089 GCA_027563865.1 Erythroxylum pelleterianum | reverse complement strand
CTTGTGGTGGTATTGGTAGATACATTCTTGTTGCTTTATGGTTTTTATGTTTATGGTTATGGTGGCGAAAAGGACAAGATGTGGAGATCTATCTATTCCTAACTAGCTTTCTTAATTTTGTGACAATAATGTTTGCAATCTGTAATTTTTTTACAGGACTATGTAGAGGGATGAAACCTTTTGTCTCTTCTTTTGGTGTAGATCAATTTGATGATTCTAATGAGATCGAGAAGAAAAAGAAGAGTTCTTTCTTCAATTGGTTCTATTTCTCTATTAGTATGGTGCTCTTGTTGCTGCTTCTATGCTTATCAGGATTAAAACAAATGTTGGATGGGGTTGGAGCTTTGGCATACTAGTTATGGCTATGACGATTGCTATTATGAGTTTCTTCTCAGGTACTTGGTTATACAGAAACCAGAAACCTGTATTAAGTCTACTGACATGCATTTTCCAAGTTTTAGATGCATCATTAAGGAAGTTCAAGTTCAAGTACCTCATGACAATTCCCTCCTGTTTGAGACTACAGACGATGAATCTTTTGTTTGTTAGAGGTAGTTGTCAACTCAATCACTCCAATAAATTAAGGTATGACATGAACAGTTATATCCAACTTGGTATCTGCGACAATTACTAATCAATGTCCACTCTTTCTAAGTTCAAACTCTACAATAAAGCAGCTATGGAAACTCCATCTGATCGTGTCAAAAGCTTGGTAAATGCATGCAGAATATGCGTAGTAAACTCAAATCCATAGTCTGTTTGTTGCCTATCTGGGCAACAGGAATAATCTTGAAATAAATATTAAAATTTTAAAATAATAGAAGAAGACGATATATATTTTATTTTATTTTATTTTATGATATTAGGAATATATATATTTGTTAATCAAAATTCAAAACAAAACAGAAATTTATTTAAACTTTAAAGAAGTACATTAAAAATTGTTAATTAATAATTTGATATAGATAATCAATTTTGTTTAGGATAATTTAAGAGTGTATTAAGGAGTGATATTTAAACTTTAAAGAAGTAAATTTAAAGGATGCTAAAAAAAGTTATTAATTAGTAATTTAGTAAAGATAAATAATTTTGTTTAGCATAATTTAAGAATGTGTTAAGGAATGATATTTAAAATTTAAATTTTAAAGAAGTATATTTAAAGAAGGACACTAAAAAAGTTATTAATTATTAGTATATATAAGTAATTTCGTTTAGGATAATTTAAGAATGCGTTAAAGAGTGATATTAAAGTTTAAAGAAGTATATTTAAAGAATGACACTAACAGGTTATTAATTAGTAATTTAGTATAGATAAGTAATTTTGTTTAGGATAATTTAAGAGTATGTTAAAGAGTGATATTTAAACTTTAAAGAAGGGCACTAAAAAAGTTATTAATTAATAATTTAGTGTAGATAAGTAATTTTGTTTTTGGATAATTTAAGAATGTGTTAAAGAGTGATATTTAAACTTTAAAGAAGTATAACTAACGAAGGACACTAAAAATGTTATTAATTAATAATTTAGTATAAATAAATAATTTTGTTTAAAATAATTTAATATTATGTTAGGAAGTAATGTTTAAGTTTTAAAGAAGTATGTTAAGAGGACATTAAAGTTTAAACATACTTCAACTTTTTGACTGACTTTTTAGATTTATTCAATCTTTCAAAAAAATTTAAATTTTTGTTTCCTATTTAAATTGATTTTCTTTAATGTTTTCAAATCTTTTTCAACCTCTTTCTGTTTCTTCTATATATACTTTGATTCCCTGTGTCAAGATCACAAGTCAATTATCCTTGTTATTATTATGCAATGAACTTAACATTCTCTACTCGTGGTAAGTCCGATCTAACATAGAATTATTTTTCTTTTTCTCAAGCATCTGATGAGAATATCCAATATAATTGTATGTTATGCGGTAGAATATTTAAAGGGGGAAATTTATAAAATGAAAGAACATCTTGCTAATGTTAAGGATAATATTGCTTCTTGCAAAAAATATCATTTGATGTACATGAAAGGATTGGAAAATGTTTACAACAACAAGTAAAAAAAGAAAAAGGAAAATCTATTTGCCTAACTCTATTCCTATTGTAAGGCTTAATAAACAAGTTGAAACCATGGAAGATAGTCTAAGAGTAACTTATGCATGGAAACTTGAAAATGAAAGGCCTAAAATCAAATGGATTCCTATTAGTAAAATGTTTAAGACAAGATTGTATGATGAATTCGAGAAAATTTATGGAACAGAAGATTTTGATCACTACATTGAAACAGACCAGGCTGTGGAAAATATAAGCTACACCTACAAAAGGGAAAGAGGAAGAGGAAGCTTCAAATTTGAATGAACCAATAAATACACCAAACAACACAGAGGTGCAAAAATAAAGAAGAAGAAATTTCAAGCACTCCAACGTTGGAGAAGACAAAGCAACAAACTGAGAACCAAAAGGATGAGAATAACATTTCAAAAAAAATTAAAACAGTGTAGAGGAGGAAATCGAGTATGAAAAAGAAACCATCTACTCAAAGCTACAAAATGTGAAGATAGCAGCTTGAAACATCGAAGGAGCTAAAGCTCTTGCAAAATACTTTGTTATTGAGATTAAAATTGATTTCCTAGCTATTTTAGACTCTAGAACTAGAGCTAGGAATTATGAATCTTTGAAGTTGTTAAGCAGTGAGTGGCTAGAGATTGCAAATTTTGATCAACATCCTAATGGTAATTGATTAATGCTGATGTTACTTGTAAAACCATAAAGATTGCTTGTCAAATTTCATTTATTAATGCTCACAATAATTGTTACCAAAGAAGTCAACTCTGGAATGTAATCAAAAATATTTCTATTCATAATTAGAAACCTTGGTTACTCATTGGAGACTTTAATGTCATTGTTTCATCAGAGGAGGTAGAAGTGTTCATTCAAACAAGACTCCTTATTAGGAGTTAAGATTATGCCTATAAGATGTTGAAGTATATAATGTAGCCTAGGGAGGAAATTTTTTTCACATAGAGCAACAATCAATAGGGAAATGATCTCATCAGGAAAAAAAATTGGATAGAATCTAAGCTAACCTTGAATGGTTCTATCAATTCCCAAATAACTTCACCTTTTTCCACAACACTAGCCTATTAAACCATTGTTCTTCAATCATATAACATTCAGGTTTCCTTTTAGATTTAACAATTTTCTAATGGTAGAAATTTGTGTTATCCTACTATTACAAGATTTGCAAATAATTTATTATCACTTTAGTATTTTATTTTGATGAAGAAGGAGATGAGGTAAATGTTTACAAGTGATAAATGAGTTGTATCTCAACATGCTAGGTCTAATACTGGATTGGAGGTTTCTAGAATTATAATTGAAGATATTGAATTTTGATCCTAATGTTAATTTTTCATATGAGTTTATGAGCCTTTTGTGAGGATACTTTGTTTGGTTAATGATATGTGCTTAATTGATTGTTTAATTATTTCATAAAAATTAGCGATTAACAACTTGAAATTGCTTAAGATACTCACTTTGACACATATGTGATTTTAGGTACAAGTCGGAAGCAAATAAGTTAAAGTGAGTCAAAATCACGATATTTGGGTCATTTTTCGAAGATTAATTTTGACATGTTTTCTTGGAGAAAAAAGAAGAAAAGTAAAAGATAAGAAGAAGACAAGAAAAATGAAAGCACAAAATGCAAAGAACGTGAGCTACATGATTATGCATGGAATTTTACATGCAATTTACGTTAATTTAATGGCCATGCAATAAGTTAATTAATGGATAATGCATAAGACAACATCCATGGAGCTAAGGTGCAGCAGGTGGAAGCATGAAACTTGCATGTGGTGGACCAAAACATATGCACAATATAAAGAAAACGCATCAGTTCATTAACTAAACAACAACGTGAATTAAGTGGTGAGTAAAGCAGCCAAAATGTAGCATAGTAAGGAAGAAAACGCTCCAACAGAGTGGGAAGCAAATGTATGCATTTAACTTAAACGTAGATGGATACGTCTGTGTTTCATGTAGTAGATGAAAGGTGTGCATATGTTTTTAAGTAAAACGTGAACAGTGATAGTAGGCAACATGTTTATTTGTCACATCACATGAACAATAGCCAATAGAGAAGAAAGCAGAAGCATGGAATAGAGGGAAGGTGCAGTGAAGAAGAGCTACTGGGGTCTTCAGTGGGGTTATTCACTGTGGGATGAAGCATTTTCTTGGAAGACACCTATGAAGGGCTAGACGTCCCAACGTGGATTCGAAGGTGATATCAATGCCGAAAACCCAAGATAAATGTATTTCTTTATTTTTGTTGTTTCTTTCTCTCATTAGAAATTGATTGTGTTATCCTATATTAATTGATTTGGGATTTTCATTATTGTTCGGTTATTTGTGTATAAACTCATTAGGTATTGTGAAATGATGATTTTAATGCATTCATTGAATCGTTCAAACCCATTGTTAGAATTTCGATATAATCCATAATTGTTATATTGAAATTCATGTGTAATGACCAATGATTCGTAATTATTAGGGATAACATGACCAAGTTTAAATGATATATCGTATGAGGTTGTTGTCTTGATAAATTCGTTTTCCTAATTCTTAATGCTACTGACTAATTAAATCTAGAGATCGTATCCTAAGTTATTCGGTGGTTAGGTTTAATTAATGATCGTATCTTGATTAAATAAATCCTAAGGGAAAGCTCGGGTTAATTATTAACCCACGATTGATAGTTGCTAGGAGAGGTTTGAGAACAACAAATCAATGAAATATGCTTAATTAGGGTGTAGGCTGAGATTGAACCAAAGAACCAGGTCCCTACCGAATTTCCCGCTTTTATCATTTTTTCGCATGTTTTCTTTAATTTGTTTTTATTAGGTTCGTTTTTATTTTATTTTCTTATTTGAAAAATACAAAACCCCCTAAACCTAAACAACGGTAAATTTCATTTCAATAACTTTACGCACACTCTTTATGGGATCCACCTAGACTCACCACTGCTATAAAATAGTCTAATTATTTTATTTTGACTAACGTTACGACGCGCTGTCAATTTTGGCGTCGTTGCTAGGGAGTGTGGTGTTTTAAGTTTTTGTTTGTGATTTAATTGGTGTTTTGTATATATTTGTTCGTAATTGATTTCTTTTCAGTTATTTCGTGATCCTTTCATTTTTTGTTTTGTATTTGTGAAAAAAAATTAAAATTCATGGATGGAAGTAAGTTTTTCTTTAACTCTTACTCTCAATCCTAAAACCAAGGTTGGACTGATCAACCTAACTTTGTTTATGAATGGGATAACCATCAGAATACTTCTACGATGTTTGCAAGACACAAAGCAATTCCTATGTGGACCAGAAGCTTCTTATAAAAACTCAGGTACATCTTTAGAGGAATTGATGAATGTTGTGATTGCTAACATTCTCCAATTTCAATAGAGCCTACAATAGCAGTTGCAATAGTTCAAGTAGGAAATAAGGCATATAATGTCTAGAAACCAGAATGTGGCAAGCCAAATGGGTGAGATGACAGTGAGGATCGACAACCTAGAATCACAAATGGAAGAGGAGCAGCCATATCAACTCGAGGTATACCCAATGGACGTTAATGCTGAAACCTTACAGAGTGATGAGGAGCTTAAGAATTTTGAGAGCAATACTCAAGGAATTGCATGTGAAGAAGAAGTTGAGGAGGAGCTCAAACCAGAAAAAGACATATCATTTAGCTCAGAGGTGAGTACTGAGTTCATGATTATTTTTTAGGCTAACTCTTCACCTCTACATAGCAGATTGGAGGAATTAAATGAGGAAGAAAAAGGCGAAGAGACATTTGAGATCTTTCCAAAGTGCATGGACTCAGTCAAGATTGAAAGTAAGAGGATAGGGAAGATGTTGAATATGACGGATAATCAACTGAGACCCTATCCTAAAGAACCTCACGTGGAGGAGCCGTATGTGACACGTCAAGATCACACTTTTGTCACGTGAGGAGGAAACATAGAGTCGAGCCAGCGACCCTAAACAAAGGCGCTTCTTGGGAGGCAAACCAAGGGAAGTAAACTTCTTTTCCTTTACATTTCTGCAATACTTTTTATATGCATATGTGTTTTTGAATTTGTTTGTTTTATTTTTTTTAAGTTTTCAATCAAAATAAGAGAAAGAATAAAACAAACAAACAAACATTTTCTCGTTTTTGTTACTTCTAGGATTATATAGTCATGAGTAGATAATGAATTGATTAGAGAATTTCATAGCAACTTTAGAATGTACTTTTACTATTGTAATTGGTCGATACGCATTATCTTTAGAAGAGTAGTGACTAGTAGTAGACAAAGCCAATGATATTTTGAACCTTATTTAACTGACATATTCATATTAGTCTCATTGTCTTTTGATAATGTGATCTTCAAGACATGTACATCCTAATTTTGCCTTAAATTTTTATTCAAGACTACATTTTTATCATATGCATTAACATGGAAATGATTAGGCATTCTTTGTTTCATAAGCTACATTAGCCAAATAGCCTAACCACTATATGATTTTCATTTTGATAAGCCCCTTTGAGCCTTATTAGCCTTTCTTTTTGTATCAACTACATTACATGCTTTATACTTAACCAAATGTCCTACCTAAGCTATAAAGCTAGTGGAACATTTGTGATTGTTAAGTTTTTGGATGTACAAAATTCTAAATGTGTGAGTGTACATATATGTGGATTGGCTATAATGATTGGGATATTATTTTATGTCTTATCATTGAAATTCTCATGTTAATGTAGTTTCTTTTAATGCTAAAAAAAGAAAGGAAAAGAAAGAAAGAAAAGAGAAAAGCACAAGAAAAGAAAAGAAAAGGAAAAAGAAAGAAAGAAAGAAAAAGAAAAGGAATGAATTTTTTTAAAATAAATTTATCAAATATGAAGTGTATATGAGTTTGCAAAGTTATTCATAATTAATGCATCTTCCTAGAGTTGTAATGAATGTGTTATTTGAGTATGTTGAATATGAGGTAGATGTTGGCTTGGAAGGTTAACTCTTTTGTGGTTTCAATGTATTGTCATCAATTGTATGAGTGATTCCTTCAGAGTGGTATATGCTTCATATGGTTTGTGTGTGAGAGCTGAATTGGGTGGTAAAATATGAATGTTGCATTCATAGCTGATGGTACCTAGTTTTTGATGAGTGTTAACTTGTGTACTTGATGTCATATTGAGTGTTGGTTTGTTTCACTAACTTTGATATCTTTCATACTAATTGACCCAATCACGTCTCGCCTTACCTTTACCCACATTACAACCTTGAAAAGACCTTTGATTTATGATTTTGCATGTGAACAATAGTGGTGGAGAAATGAAATAATATGCAAAGTTGTGTATTGTCATGATCATGAATGGTGTTGAGTGTATCCGTGGATATATTTTAGTTAAACACATTTTTCGAGTCTACCATTAGATTGCTCAGTTTTTGAAGATGATGAATGTTGATTGATCATGTGTAAAAGCTTTGAATGTTAACTTCTTACTATGATTTTTGAAATTCATTCATCTTTATTTAATCATGTATTCTTGGAACATATGGGAAATGAGTCAATGTTGTTGGGTCTTTGAGCTTAATTTTAATATTTTGCCCAAGGACGGCCAAAAGGTAAGTGTGGGGGAAATTGACATGTGCTTAATTGATTGTTTAATTATTTCATAACACTTAGTGATTAATGACATGAAATTGCTTAAGATACTCACTTTGACACATATGTGATTTTAGGCACAAATCGGAATCAATGAAGTTAAAGTGAGTCAAAAGCACGATATTTGGGTCATTTTCTAAAGATTAATTTTGACTTGTTTTCTTGGAGTAAAAAGAAGAAAATTAAAAGACAAAAAGAAGACAAGAAAAATGAAAGCACAAAATGCAAAGAACGTGAGCTGCATGATTATGCATGGAATTTTACATGCAATTTACGTTAATTTAATGGTCATGCAATAAGTTAAATAATGGACAATGCATAAGGCAACGTCCATGGAGCTAAGGTGCAGCAGGTGGAAGCATGAAACTTGCTTGTGGTGGACCAAAATGTATACAAAATACGAAGAAAACGCAACAGCCCATTACCTAAACAACAATGTGAATTAAGTGGTAAGCAAAGCAGCCAAAATGCAACATAGCAAGGAAGAAAACGCTCCAACAAAATGGGAAAGAAAACGCACATGTAGTTTGCATTTAAAGCAAATGTATGTGTTACGTTAAATGCAAACATATGCGTTTAACACATACGTCTGCATTTCATGCCTTGATGAAAGGTGTGCCTAGGTTTTTAAGTAAAACATGAAAAGTGATAGTGGACAACATGTTTATTTGTCAGATCACATGAACAATAGCAAATAGAGAAGAGAGCAGTAGCGCGGAATAGAGGGGAGGCATAGGGAAGAAGAGTTACTGGGGTCTTCGATAGGGTTATTCACCATGGGCTAAAGCGTTTTCTTGGAAGACACCCATAAAGGGCTAGACGTCCCAATGCTAGTTCGGAAGTGACATCGAATCCAACGACCTGAGATAAATATATTTCTTTTTTTGTTTCTTTTTCTCATTAGAAATTGATTGTGTTATCTATGTTAATTGATTTAGGTTTTTTATGGATAATCGGATTTTCACTATTGTTCAGCTGTTTGTGTATAAACTCATTAGGTATTGTGAATGGATGATTTTAATGCGTTCATTAAATTGTTTAATTGCAAACCTATTGCTAGAATTTCGATATAAGTCGTAATTATTATGTTGAAATTCATGTGTAGTAACTAATGATTAGTAATCATTAAAGATAACATGACCCAGGTTAAATAACGCATCGTATGTAGTTGTTGCCTTGATTAATCCGTACTCCTAATTCGTAATGCTACTGCCTAATTAAATATAGAGATCGTATCCTAGGTTATTTGGTGGTTAGCTTTAATTAATGATCGTATCTTGACTAAACAAAACCTAAGGGAAAGATTGGGTTAATTATTAACTCACGATTAATAGTTGCTAGGAGAGGTTTAAGAACAACAAATCAATGAAATATGTTTAATTAGGGTATAGACTGAGATTGAACCAAAGAACTGGATCCCTACTGAATTCCCCACTTTTATCATTTTTTCACATGTTTTCTTTAATTTGTTTTTATTAGGTTCTTTTTTATTCTATTTTCTTATTTGAAAATTCCAAAACCCCCAAAACCTAAACACCGGTTAATTTCATTTCAACAACTTTACACACACACTCTATGGGATAGACTCACCAATGCTATAGTAGTATTCTAGTTATTTTATTTTGACTAGTGTTACAATGCGCTATCAGTTAATAAAGATGAGAAGATAATAGTGAGTTGTTTTTAAGATGTCATGCAGAGGGCGAAGGAAACAATCAAGGCTAATTTAAAAAATAGGCCTTTTTTATACACACCTTATTTTGTAGTCATCAATAAGAGATAAGAAAGACAACATTACTCTCCATTGCTTACAGCTAGCGCATTTTTGAATTCTAGTGTCTATTTCAATCTAAGTTTTATAAAGAAAGTTAAAGTTAACAGGGGAATGCTATCAACTATTCAATAATCATTACCCAAAAGATGATACAAAATCTTTTAAGCTCACAAACAAAGTTTTATAACGATTCTTTTGGTGATTTTAGGATGCCAATTGGTATTAGACAAACTTAATCTAGGTAATTTTTTTTCCATTTTGTTACTTGTTGAAAATTAATCATCACTTTATTTTATTTATTATGCTACTTTTGTTGTCTTATAGTTGCTTGATGAGACCAATTTCAAAGTAGTGTTCAAGAATTGCAAAGGTTTACAATTCAAATTTTGAGTCAATGTGTGAGTGCAACAGGTGTGAAAGCAATTGGAGCATAAAAGATTGAATAACTTGATCTTTGTTCGATATAATTTAAAGCTTTGGGAAAGACATATTATAATCATTATTAGGTTAGATATGATTTCTTATAACTTTTTAATAATTTAATTTTATTTGTTAATTAGGATTATTAATAGAATAAGTAGTTATGTCGATTTAATTTGCCTTGTCCATATCAATCATTTAGTGGATTGGATTTCTGAGGGACCGAGTTTGATAGATAAAAGTGACTTGGAAGATAATCTTGAATAGAAAAGTATTAATAAGCTATTTACTGCAATGAATTTAAATTATGATAATAATGAGACTCTTCTTATTGATGAGAAATTTATACCAAATGAGATTTTGGTTCAAGGCCATTTGAGCAGGTATTTGGTTAAATAAAGTTTTAGGTTTTTTTTTCTCCTTTTCTTTTAATTTCACTTATATTTGATGTATATGTTAAATTCTACTTATGAAATATAAATATAATTGTAAATGTTTTTCTTTCAATTTTTACTTCTAGTTACTTGCTTCCTTGGCACGAACTATTCTTATAAATTGTAATAGTAGCGAGTCATAGTTATTTATTATTCTTTTTTATGTTTTGATGTAATTATTATTTATCATATGATAAAATTGTAACGTTTTAAGTATTTTGCATTGTCCTTAATTTTATATTTGTATGATGACAAAATAATCTTTTTCATATTAAATGTTGTTATTATTTATATGTGAAATATTTGAAAATTAATATTAATAAAAATAAATAAATTGTTGTTATTTCAAATTTCTATTATAATGATTTTTTTAGACAGGGGTGATGTAAAATTATAAATTATATAGTACAATATATTGAGGGACTAATTTATAATTTAAAAAATTAGCGATTATTTTATAAATTTTAAAAATTATCTGAAACGGTAATCGACAATAACCGGTATTAGTATTGTATCAGAACTAAATCTGACACCAATATCAGTACCATACTATTAATGACTTTGATTGAAACTTTAAGATCATTTAGTATATTTTTAAGGATAGTCACCTATTGTCTCCAATGGATGGCTACTATCTTCCATAGGGCTTGAAGCTGGTCTCAAGCTAATTCTTTTCATCTTCTTAAAATAAAGGCAAACTTGCTTAACTCCTCTCCTTATCCTGACAGAGCCTATGGATAGTCTAGACAAAATACTCTTTCGGTAAACGTTTTACAAAGTCTACATGGGAAGCTTTTCAACCTAGAGATATCAAAGTATACTTGTTTTAATTAGTGTGTTATTCCTAAATATTAACAAAGTAGAGCTTTATTCTATAATTAGCAATCCACGACGGTGGGAGAACGAAATTCTGGAGCTTCCAGCCGACGGACGAGGGAGAAGGGGAGAGGGATGGGAGAATGGGAGGGAAAGGGACTTGACGGGCTTAAAATAAGAGCGAAAATGACGTCGTTTTCACTTGTTTTTTAAAAACGCTTCCAGATGACTCTCACCGATAGAATAGACTCCGTCGGTGAACGCCGCTTACCGTCTTCCTTCTCCGACGTTATATGTATTCCGTCAGAGATTACAGATGGAATTAATTCCGTCTCTGGTATTTCGTCCCTATTTTATGCATTTTCTTGTAGTGCACTAAAAGTAGAGAACTCAATATTTAAGTGTGAATGTGAATGGTGTTTTCTTTTTCATGATCTAACTAAGTCTCATAATCATTTATTTTTTAATAATATTTCGCAGAAGAGGTGTGGAAACACTTATTGTAGTTATGTGAGTTAGCTTAGCACAATCAAAAGTTGGCAGGGCAAAATATCTTAGTTATCTAGATTGACATGAAACGATACTCATTAAATTGGCTATTTCAGGTATTGTTTATATAATTTGAGAAGTCAGGAATGGAAAGATCTTTATTAACAAAATAAAGAGTGTTATTAATTATTATTGGTTAAGATGCGGTTATAGAGTGTTATTGATTACAAAGCAATACTCCCTCCTATTCAAAATAAGTGTCGTTTTAGAGGAATGCACACTTATTAAGAAAATTAATGAAATTTCTGATATACCCTTATTAATTACATGTTAAAGTGCTTTGAAAATATAATCTGTGTAATTAAGATGTGAGAGAAATTAAAGGGTAATTTTGGAAGTTAAATCATAAATATGCATAAAAAGTCACAAATGACACTTATTTTGAATAATTAGAATCTCTCTAAAACGACACTTATTTTGAATAGGAGGGAGTAGTTGATAAAATTCGCATACGTAGAGTTGTGAATGTAGCCTTAAATGAGACGTTGGCTTTTCGTTTTTTTTAGAGAAGATCCTTTCTACTTCACTTTTGGAACTTGATTATGAAGGATTGCATATGCAGCGGAAATAACAATGCAATCCTATATTTATATATTGCATTTAATAAACATACATAGTAAGAACAGGCAAAAATAAATACCTGAAATTTGTAAGGATTAATCGATAATGAACTTTGAAAATACGCAGTTTCTATGTACTCTACACCAAAAAATACGTTCCGCTTTCAACAATTGATATGATTATGTTTAAATTTAAAGAACCCTTTCTACAAGAAGGGAGAAAACAATTTTCTAAACTTTTCTCTTGTTTTATTTTTACGTACTGAAAACGAAATTGCAAGAGTATATCTATATATCACTCTTCTCTTCGTTGTTGTTTTCACGTACTAAATTGATGAATATTTGTAGATCACTCTTCTCTTCGTTTTTCATACACGTACTAAAAACAAAAACGTATATATAACTTCTCCTTCACTTTGTTTATATTTTAACGTTGTGGTTTTAAAACTTGAAAACCACCACCTTACACATCCTTTCGTTTTGGTTTTATTTTGTAAAACCAAAACAAAAACCACCAAATGCAAGGTCACCATCTGACGCCTTCTTTGTTCTTTTAAATAATTATTATTATTTATAAAATAAAATAAAATAAAACTATTTTATTTTATTTGTTTATTTTGTACAATAGAATTTTCAATATTAATTATATTTTTTGTGCTAAAAAATATAATAATATGCCATATAGATTATTTAATAAATTATCTCATAATAAATTAAATAATCATCAATAGGAAATATTACATTCGTAAGTGTGTAACCACATAGGTTCATTACTAAGCCGGTAATAATTAATCTAATTAATTACTAATTAAGGTTGGCATCCAACAACACTCTTCAACAACCGGATAGTGTGAAGTAACAACCTTACAATGATATAACCTAGTTAAGGATAATATATTATTACCTTCCACCATTACAACTCTAGATTATCCTAAGGTATGGTTTAACTGTCAAATCCTATTAGATAACCAACTATGTTACTTGTCGATCATTAATAATTGGTGAATGACTTAAGAAACTCCTTTTTCTCACTCATTCAATCACCCTGACCAAGGTCTTGAAACAACCATTAAGACCAATGACAACATAAAGCTCAAACTCATTACCTAGAGTCGATGGATCTTATCTTGACTCACCATTAATCAGATAAGTACTTAATTATATCCAATGATCAGTCAACTAGCATTTTTACATACTAGGTGTCCGACATCAAAATATAATAAGTGGCCTATTGATTACTATGATGATATCAGGTCAAAGGAAAAATATATATTTAAATCTTTATGAGAATATCTCACTTGACAGTTTATAGGTAATATTTAACCATTGGTAATTCTCAGTTTGATCAGTTCAATAATCATATCTATATGTATCATCTATATATGTAACTTAGTAAATGAGATTTACTAATATACATCCAGTAAAAACTATTGTATACATATTGATCTAACCAGATCATTAAAGTCCTTATTTGATGATCCTATAATCATGAACACTTTTAAATTAAACCCTAAAGACTTGACTCCTATTATCATAATCTCCATTACAATGGCAAGTATATAAATTTAATCAAGGACTTATCATATTAGAATAAAAAAACAATAAACATAATACGATAATATAATCATTTGCCATGTTATTAAACAAAGTTAATAATTACAAAACAAAAAATATAATCAAGGACTTATCATATTACGTACATATTGATCTAACCAGATCATTAAAGTTCTTATTTGATAATCCTATGATCAAGAACACTTTTAGATTAAACCCTAAAGACTTAACTCTCATTATCATAATCTCCATTACGATGGCAATTATATAAATTTAATCAACGACTTATTATATTAGAATAAAAAAAACATTAAACATAATATGATAATATAATCATTTGCCATGTTATTAAACAAAAGTAATAATTACAAAACAAAATATATTCAATCTATTACATAACGTTGGGTCATGGGCATAATTCCAACAGATCACTACTGAGGTTGTTTTTGATTAATGCGAGAGCTATTAGAACAGTACAGTCGAAGAAGGCGTACGAAAATGCTAGTCTTTAATTTCTGAAAAGTCGTGGATATATTCACTTGATGGCTGCAATTGATATTATAGAAGAGAGAGTAAGAAGTAGAGGAAATTATTTCTCAAAAAAAAAAGGAAGTGGAGGATGAAAGCTTTCATCCCAACTTGCAGGATGAAAGCTTTTTTATAAGAAATAAAATGCGTTAATGCAAAAAGGAAAAAGGATTAGGAATCCTAAACCTGGTACAAGAAGTGTAGCATACTAGGGAAACAACAGAAGCAAGTGACTCTACAAGCTTTCTTACGCTACAGGATTGTCTTTAATAAATCCTAAGCATTACAAGTTATCTGGGGGTACATCCTATAAGGAAACAAGGTCATGACTCATAGTTGTATGAACATTACATACGAACAGCAATTCCCTGATGCTCTGCAAGGTTGAAAAAATCTGTCATTTCTGTCCTTTCAAAGAGCATAGAGAAGTTTGAATGCAGTAGTCACCTTTGTGCGTAAACTTAACTTGTTTAGCCCATGAAATAAATAATGGCCTAAATGTTGTGCAAAAAGTGAGCTTGCAATGACGAAGTGATATGCAGGACGAAAGTTGCCTATGATTTGGTCTGTACATCTTAATTTGAACTTTGTATAATAATCAAATTTGGTAGACGTGTTGTATAACTTTCTTGTTTCATTCTTCAAATAAACTCTCACTTTCGCCAAAAGGGAAAAAAAAAAAAGAAGAAAAAAAATCGAAGTATTCTCTTTCTTGAAGAACCAGTATCCTGACTGGATATCTAGCCATCAGTTCATATAAGTCTAATAGTTCTCTTACGTTGCATTTCTTCAAAGAATAAAAAGTATTATTTTTTGCAGTTAACATTGAAAGCTTGAACCTTTGTTTAATGAAATTCTAAGTTACTCATGTTTAACATTTTAACAAAAGGACATAAAGTATAGTTTGGCCCACAGGATGCAACAGCAGTAAGCAGCTAGATTACTTCACATTATTCCCAGCAGCTCCTCATTCCCACAGTAAGAGAAGTTCAGTCAGTTGTGTTATGAGAACTCTTGGCTCAAGCATACAAAAAATAACTACTCCTCCAGAATTTGCCAAGGTCAATGAAACTAGCTCTTTCATGGACACCACTAGTAGTAAAGTCCAAATATGAAACCAATTAAGGACAGAACACCAGAGGATCTACCTTCTACTTATGTAGCTTCTTATTGCAAGCAAGCCATCTTGGTACTACAAATAACACAAATTATTACAGACGAATGCGTAATATAGCCATGGTAGGGTCACATGGTACTTAATTATCAGATTTTAAATTCTCTATTGTTGGAAATTGACAATATAAGGATCAAGTGAGATATATAAAGACAGAACTTATAACTCATCATCTTCAGGCTTTGGATTGAGATATAATGTTCTAGGTATATATGGGCTCACTTGGATCTAGTCAAATTTCTGGCAAAGTCCCCTCAAAACCATTAGTTGGTATCAAATCTAAGTTGACAAAGTACAATGAATAGAGATTCATGAATTTGGAGCAGATGAATGGGTTATTCACGGTCTATCCATAGAATTGAGTGAGATGAATGTGTGATTCATGGAATGATTCAAATGTCTTCCTATGAGCTATAGGTTGAAGGAGAACTAGTCCGATATAGATGGATCCATTTCTCAGGAAGAGATGCTGAAAATTTACAAGTGGAATAATCTAACTTTAAAAAAAGACATAAAGATGAGTAAATTATATACAAAAATATGACTCATAACTCCTTATCTTAAAATTGTGCATTGAGATATGATGTCTTGGTATTTGTGGACTCACTTAGATCAGGTTCAATTTCTCCTCAGGCTCCCTTAAAACCCTTCATCATACTACCAAATTGAATGCAAGGAAAAATTTTGTAACATCAAAAAATTTGCATATACATGCTAGCTATACCAGTAAGGGTGATATCTAACATCATTTCTCAAATTGGCATAAACAAGCTGATTTATTTTCGAGAGAGATAGCAGCTGGAGTTTGGCTCCCAGTATTCAATCCAAATCCTGGGATAGAATACTAGATGTCAACACTAGCTACATTCGCAGCGTCCGTATGACTTCCCCCTAGGTGTCAGCTACAGGTTTGGTAGTTGTCATATCCGACAAGTTTCTACCCATATATACTGGAGCAGTCCATTTCCATCGTGTCATGTATGCAATGAGCTCCATAAGCTTTTACTGCAATTCAAGGAAGTGTGCAACAAAATGCAGTTTCCTATGGCTAGAAAACATCCTAGGTATCGGACAAATTGGCATCACTAAGAGGCATGAATCATTATGGGGTGAAAAGAAAACACACCAACATGATTTGCCAACCTTGCTTTCATCTACTCTATTGTGTTCAAGCACAACTCATCATCACAATTATACATTCTATACATACTATGAAGAGGAAGCATATACATTGAAGCATCTCTAGGGGACCAGATAATACGATGGCACTGCAAGGCATTGCAACCAATCGTTCAAAGGATGCATTAGGAAGATTATTGACTTGTACATGATTTTTTGACTTGTTCAGCAAACATAAATTTTCTAATTTTCTAAAAAAGGGTCCTAGTTGTTATGTTATGCACTCCTGTTATATGATTGGATGACACGGAACAGATGATCCAGAGAAGCAACTTTTTTGTTCTAATAGCTCCAAAATGGAACTATTTGGAGTGTTCCTTCAGAAAAAAACAAGTAATAGATGAATATATAGCCATAAGTGTCAGCTAATGTAGCAAGGGATGGATAAAATATTGCACCAACCTCGATCGTTGAGAATACACAAAAGTGGCATTCCTTCACAGGGCTCACATCTTAACACAACAAAATAACAATGATAAATATACCACACTAGTCACGCTACAAGGAAACTGTGATGCCTAATTGTAAATATGAGTTATCCCCAATCAACAAAGG
This sequence comes from Erythroxylum pelleterianum, assembly GCA_027563865.1. Classification (NCBI taxonomy): domain Eukaryota; kingdom Viridiplantae; phylum Streptophyta; class Magnoliopsida; order Malpighiales; family Erythroxylaceae; genus Erythroxylum; species Erythroxylum pelleterianum. The sequence continues at coordinate 16,564,852 of JAOQMR010000006.1, read as the reverse complement.
GAAGAGGCAGGTATCCACATTCTGGAGGAGGCCTCAATGATGGTGGCAAATTACCCCATGACATTCCCATGCTATCTCTTAGCACATCACCTGGTGATTACAAGAAGAAGCAAAACTAAGTAGAACCTCATATTAGCCAATGGAACTAGGAAAGAAATTACACGACAAGCTTTCTGATCATAGAATACAGTTCCCGGATGATGTAATAGCTAATGCAACCCAGTGCAAGTTTCGCGCTAAACATTAAGTATTCACAAACTATTCAACCCTGTGTTTGTGGTTTACTTGTCCATAAGAAGTAGAACATGGAACGACTGCATCTTTGACTCCCAACAAAAAAAAGTAGTTAAATTTGGTTAGCAGAAGTTATAACAAGTCTTTCGAACTAAGCACGTAGCAACAGATAATTACCCTGCGTGGCGCTTCTGCCAACTAACTGATATGTCGAAAGAATAGGGGACGGCCGATTTTCCACGAAACCCGAAGCTGAATGATAAAAAAAATTACAAAAGGCATTAACAATAACCCATGAATTTATTTCCTAAAATCCTTTACGCACAAGGGATGTTATAATTCAATCACAATCTTTTTAAATTTCGGAAGTATCCCAACACTTGAAAATTCACCTTGAGGAGTAGATGTGTGCAAGTATTTGCAAGAATCTCCAAATGGACAAAATCCCTTCATAATTTACACCAAAAAAGTAAGTGTTTTAAATCAAAATAACCATAAACAAGTGATGTGATGATAAAATAACAAGTCACAAGAAAACAAAACAAAAAAGCTACCGTTTTAGCAAAGCGATTGCAGACACCTTTGGGGAAACCAGCATCAGATGAAGCACGAAAGCTGATGTTGGTGTTGGCGCTGTACCAGAGAGATTTTGCGCGAAGGTGAGAGGAACTTTGGAGATGGCGTTTGCGAGCAATGGGTGTGTCTTGGAATTCCTTGTCACAGTAATCACAGTAATACTTTCCCAGTGGCATTTCTTTTTCTAATTCTTCCAAAGTCAGAGTTGCCCAGTTAGATACAGGGATCGGTCGGCAAGGGCAAAAGTCCAGCCTCCTACAATCTTTTAAAACAATTTCAGTTTTTGGTTTCTTACTGGGCTAGCCTCTATTTCGAGCTTTACGGTTCCATCTGCCCTTGAAATTAAATTTTTCGCACATAATAATTCTATTTTTATATAATAAAATAAGATCATTTTATATTTAATAAATAGTCACTTTTAAAAATGTAAAATTTAATGCTTTAAATTCAATTAGATTTGTAAAATTTAATGCTTTAAATTCAATTAGATTTAAAATAAATTGAATAAAAATTTTGAAATTCAATTTATGTTAAATGTTTTAAATTTGATGGAGATCACATTATTTGGATTCAACCCTATACATTTTCATCTCTAGTTAGATATTAACATAAAATTAGTTTTTTTAATTAGATTGTAATTAAATCTAACAAAACTCTATATAAGTCTAATATGAAAATTTAGAAGTTACATTTTATAACAAAAGTTGTACAAGAGCATTTTAAATATTTAATGTCACTTCATGTTAATAAACACAAAAG
>JAOQMR010000006.1:16516236-16528263 GCA_027563865.1 Erythroxylum pelleterianum | reverse complement strand
ATCCCGGCTGCCCGCTTGTGGCCATGAGATCCTGAGAAATCGGACTCGTCCTGTTTACGGTATAACCTTCGGGTTGTTCGTCCTGTTCCACAGACCTCTCGAGCCGCCTGTGTGTGCATTGCATTTTGCCATGTCAATGATAAAGCATTTTAGTTGTTATTGCCTAAACTGAAACTAATGTGATGAAATTGAAATTGCTCGTTTCCGCTATAATTGTTAGAATTGCCAGGCATATATCTATACATATGCTAGAATCTGTACTGGTTACCGATGGCTATAGATATATTAGCCACGGAGCTGTGTAGCTCACCCCATTATTTTTCCCTCCTCAGGTGTGACTCTCGACGGTTAAATTCCTGCAAGGCATCGGACGCTCTTCAATAGTTAGAGACCTTTGTACTAAGTTAGTAACTATATTTTAGATAGTTCATTGAGCATCTCATTATTGAGCATCCTGATGTATTTTGTTTTCAGCATGGATGGTATGGAAATATGTTAACAAAGCTACTGAATATTTTGTTATTTTTAATGGCATATTGGATACCCGTGCTTGGTTTGATAAATATGATGTAAACGAATGTATGTTTGAGTGAGATAAATATGCTTCCGCAAATTATCTCTTTCGTCGGTTCCGACAGGTCACCCCGTGTTCAACCTTGGGGATCGAGGCTCGGGCCCAACGGTCTTTGTTCTCGAATCTGTTCTGGATAGTTGGGCTCCAGGAACGGGGTCCAGCACTGTGCGACTGGGCTCTGGGAACGGGGTCCGGCAGTTTATGGCTTTCACAATGTTGTTTTGGATTACGCGATTGTTTTCTCATCTATATTATCTTTTCAGTAGATTTGAAGCAAATGTGATGGGCAATAAAAGTTCAGAGTTGGGATATGTTTAGTTTGGTAGCCAAAACTTGCCTTTTGTGTTTGGTAACAATTACCAGTTCTAAACACTCCTAAAAGCCTCAAATGGCTTGATAAAAAGACCAGGATACAATAGATTGTGTAATTGCAGGCACTATAGAGATGGTGTCGTACTGATTTTTATTGTTGTTTATCTTCTATGGATAAGTTAGAGAAGGTGTTCTATGGGAGCAACGTGAGGAGGGAGGCATTGGTGGAGGTGTGTGGGACTGAGTATGTGCAGAGAATGACATTTCAAGTTATTTGTATTTTTTTTGCTTTTTGTTTGTGGATCTCTATAATAGGCTTTGGTGAACAGATCGAGTCTCAGGATAAAACTTTGGAGTGATATGATGAAGGAGGACCGAATCTCTGCCAATCCTCTCGCTCTTTTCTCTTATGAAGGTTATATCCTCTTCTTCGATGAGGTATGTAAATAGGCGGTTCTTTTTTTAGGATTGAATAAGAAGTATGTAAATGTTGCTCTCCTTCTTTCTTGGCGCTCTCACTCTCTCTTCCTTCTCCACAACCTTCTCTTTTCGGGTATGGTTCTTGATTAATCAGTCTCTTCTACTGTGGTATTTTTCTAGGTTTTGTTGGGTTTATGAAATTTCTGTTTTTCTTTGTTTGATTTAGTGTTTAATGCTTTCTGGGTTTGATTAGGTTGATCTCTTTGCATATGATATTGTTGAGTTTATGTCAAGATTGAATTTTTGTGCTTAATGGTCTTATGGTTTCAGACGTTTTGTGTTTCTACATGTCTGGGTATTGTTGCTTTTCTACAAATAAAGAGATCATATATTTCGTTATATTTTAGTTTTAAAATATATTTTATTTTTTAAAAGTTGAGTTAGATTTTATTTTTATTTATTTATGTATTTATTGTAATTTTAATTACATAATTTTTTAGTGTGCCAGTTTTATTTTTTTTACTCTTTAACCTGCATCACTCTTTTGTTGTCACATCTACATGTGAGTCTACAGGAAACAACCTCTCTACTATATAGGAATAAGGCTGTGTACTATCAGATCTCCTTAGATCCCACTTTATTGCGGGATTTCAAACTGGGTGTGATAATGATGATGTGCATTGTGTGAATGTGTCAATAGCAAGAATTTGATGGAATTAGTTTACCTTTGAACATAGTCATTTAATTTGTAAAGGCATATTGACTTATGAATTTTACATTTTAGGTATCTTTGAATGAATATCCATGTTAATTAGAATATGATACCTATTGTGTTCACTTAGGAAATTCATTGTATACATTTATAATTATAAATCAATTGAATTGGTTTGCATCATTAGTAACCTTTAGTGAGGATAATTGGCTAAAAAGAAATAAGGTAGGCTAAGAAATTAAAGAAAAGAAAGAAAAAGTGTGTTAAATAAATTACTATTCTGTTGGCCCTTTTTGTAAAAAATTGGATTAAAAATAGAGTTGGTAATCAGTTGAGAATGTGATATAGTTGAGTAAATAGGAGAAATCATGACAAAATGTTTTTCATCACGTTAAAAAGCTAGAATGACATTCCAATCAAGCTAAACAATTAAAAAAATGCGATCTAGTTGAGTAACCACGGGACATTCATGACAAGGTGTTTGCCTTCACATAAAAAAACTAGGTTAACGTTAAAGAAAATTTTTTAAAATGGTGTTTCAATAAATAAAACCTATTGATCTTTGAAAATGGCAAAAATCTTCATGAAAGGATACTTATTGATAGTTGCATTTTTCAATGTTTAATTATAAATGTATGTGTACAAATGCCATAGGTGAATGTATAGAGTGTTAATAGTTTTATTGATATGTATATTCAATCTAAAGTACTTAAACATGAAAGGAATAGGTTAGTATGTTGGCATATTTTGAATGATCGATGTTTGTGGTTAAATTGATTCTATAAGATTTCATGTCAGTCATTATTGCATATTTTATGAATGTATGATTATGTGATTTTGTGTTTGCTTTTTTTTTGTTTTGTCTTTGCTTGAAGACAAGCAAAAGTTTAGATGTGAGGATATTGATAGGTATAGATTATACTATGTTTTGATAGGTATTTTAGTATGTTTTTAAGTGTTTCTTAGATGATTATCGTATGTATAGCTTTAGAATTATGATATTGCATGTGTTTGTTTAACTAATAAGTACTTGTGTAGTTTAGAACAAGAATTCAATCTTAATTTTACGTTTCATGAGGTTTTTAACGTGTTTGTGAGTATTGAAAATTAGGAAATTGAAGAACAAAAAAGATGGAGGAAGTTGGAAGTAGAACAAGATCATGCAACCTTGGAGCACAATCATTTATAGCCTACATGGGAAGAATGACCTCTTGCCTCATAGAGCACGATCGTGTCAGATAGGAAAAACATAAAACACGATCGTGCCATAAGAGTTTTCAGGAGCAAAAGTTTTCATCTGTTTTAGGGTTCGGGCGTGGAAAAATCTTAAACACAACCCCAAGACCCTAATGCACTATATAAGAATGTAAACATAACAAAAAACATAACTGCCAACATCAAAAAATGGATCAAATGTGGTTAGATTAAGAAGAGCTCAAGGAATTCCAGCTTTTTAGATCAAGGCTTTAATAGAGTTTTTCTTCTTTTCCTTTAGTTCTTGCATTATCCTTGATGTGTAATCTGAATTCTAAGATGTTAAATATGTCTATAGAGTTCGAAATTTCAGATTAGGATTTATTATGGAATTATTTTGTTACTTTATTCATTGTTGAATTTAATTTATTTCTTGATGTTTGTGATAATTGTTAGTGCATAAACTTGACAACAAATCAAGAAAGTGAGTCAAAAGTAATCAGTGTTAGATTATACAAGGAGAGTTGACATTTTAATAGACCTACAATTATCGTATTAACTATCAGTCGAAGAAAGATCTTGGTTAAGAAATTGATTATTTATTAGATAACTTCAGCTCTAATTGAATAAGCCACGGAAAGTTTTGTGAATTGAGATATTGCAAATCTATAAATTTTGAATTCAATTATGATTAATTGATTTGCTATTGAGATAGAGTAATCAACAACTTTAGAAATCTATGATAAAAGACATAATTGATTCAACGAGAATAAAGGAAACAAAATAAGGAAAGAATAAGTCCTAAGACTCCAAAGTTATTGATTACTCCCTCTCAATATCAAATCAATTAACCATAATTCCATCTTGATCAAAACCCTAAATTTTGTTGGCAACTCATTGTTTATTTACTTTTATTAATTTTTTAATTTATGATTATTTAAAGGCAATTCATATCAATTTCTAAATATCTTAGACAAAGCTTAGTTCAAATTGTAAACTCTTGCGTAGACCTTGCAGGAGCAATAACCTCTTATACTACGAGATATGATCCGTATATTTAGAGTTTTATTATTAAATATAAAACTTGCTCAACACTAGGTAAAAGTCATTTCAATTCCTAGGTTCCTTTAGTTCTTTTAACTATGAAGCCTTAGGTTCAAAAACATCAAAACTTCTATGCCATTGTTTCTTCAAATTTTCCAACCTCACCCCATGAATGTCAGTTTTCAAATTGTTGAATTTTTCTTGAATTTAATAATTTCAAATTAAAAAAAAAAAGAGACAAGCTGCGGAGCACTTTTCTTATTACATAAGAATCTCAGATTCATCATCTAACAAAAAATACTGCTATTTTATTTTTATCAAAATTTCTATAACGTTTGCGTATTTCCTAATTAGAAGTATACTATTTTCAGTCTCCTTATATTTTCAGTAGAAACAAGCAATCTATTTTAAATTTTAATCATTTAATTCAGTGTCTGCAGTATCCTTAACTCTCCTACTCTTTTATAGTGGGTTACTTGAATTGATGATATTATTATAGAAATACTTTGGCATAACTTTGTTTGGTCAAGTTTCTGTCACACTTTTTCAATCCTTCCAAAATTAGCTTCTGCTATACCAAATTAACTCTTGGTTTCGATTCTTTTACAAGGGAAGATTACATAGAAATGTACTGTTTACAGTTCCTTAGATTTATACATAGATAAATCTACAAGAAAAGAAACCCAATCCATCCTATCATTCAACTTTCTGGGTGTTCAGTCATATCGGAAGTTGCCTAGTTCAATGGATGCATGATTAAAACAAAGGCAGTAAAACCACACTCCCCTTTCAACCCTTTGCTTTAATGCCTGGCCATAATGTTATAACCACAAGAAAGTAGCTGGTTATACTCAAATTGAGCAAAGCACAAGAACATAAAATGTTTTTTCTTTTTAATTGCGATCGTACCTATAATTGTATATAAAGAAAGAGAAGCTGACAGTATAAGGCCGTAAAAGAACAGTAAAAGACTGGTTATCCTCTTCCTGGCACATTCTAGGACACTCGTATGACTGGCTGCCCCAAGCATGAATCACTGTTTTGCATCTAAACGTGCTTTCTACAACTCCATAAAAATGTCAAGCCTCTTCAAGAATTTGGATATCATACAAATCCAGTTCTTTCAAAAGATAATCTCATTACAAAACATTTACATTCTTGATTGCGGGCTATCATCTAAAGAATTAGCAAATGCTTGATTACAAATCATTATTAGCTGCAGTAGAACTCTCTTCTATAGATATTGCTTTTCTTAGGAAAAACTATTTTGCTCACCGGAACTTTGGTCTCTTTGGGAGACTGCTAACAGGGTTTCTTCTTTCAGGAGCTCGAGTTGGTGCTCGTGCTGGTGCTCGAGCCTTACCAAAGGCCTTCATCTTCCTTCGCTTTCTCTCCTCCTCACTGTCTGAGTCATCCCTCTTTTCCCTGTCTGCATAGCTTGCCTCTCTCTCCAACTCTTCCCAGGTCTTTCCTTCATCTTCCTCATCTTCCTCGGTGTCCTCTTCCTCGTCATCTTCAGATTCTACCAATGATTCACTGTCATCATCCTCATCATCAGAACCTGAGTCAGACTGCACATCTGAGGGTGTATACCCTTGGTCTGATTCTGCTGAATTATCAGACTCTGAATCACTGACTTCCAAATTTAAAAATTCCCAGCCACCATCCTCTATGAATTTCTCAGGATCATCAGTGATGGTCTTAAGAATAGGCCGCCAGTTCAGATTTAGTCTACTCTCATAATACTTGAGGTCAGTTGTGTTAAGCCACTCTTTGATTCCATCTAGAGACGTGGAGGGAATAGAGTCTATCCGAAGGACATCTCGCTTGAAGTCCTTAAATACTATAGTCATATCAAAATTCTTCTGCCCAAGACCAACTCTCTCCAGATTCACTATCTCAATCTCGCTGAGGGTGATCACAACAAAAGGAGTCTCTACCAGCTCAACCAAGCAGCTTGACGTTGGAACCATGAAAGCAGAGGCCTTGTGAGGAACCCCATGGAAACCAAGCTCTCGCAGGGGCTGATCAAACTCAAGGTCAAATGCTTTGAATTGTGGCTGCCCCCACACATCATTCACCCGGTTAACAAAGTTTTGAAATTCCATATTTATTTTATTCTTACGATCCCTCTCACGCTGTTCTTCCTCAATTTCATCTGGGTCATAGGCAGATCTCTTACCACCTCCAATTGTCTGCACCACATCCATCACCTCAATATAAAATTGCACATCTTTTGTCTTCTTGTTCCCCACCATTATGTGGTTATGTAAATGAAAGTGCAGAAGAGTTATCATTTCCTTTTCAGCTGGTTGAAAGAAGGCATGCTTGACATTAGCATACATGATGTCAACACGTTCATCAGGCCTTGAAGTTGAATAGCGAAGCCCATTCGCGTGAGCCTCAAGTGAACCTGTCATCTTTCTTCCCCGACCACCAAAAGGAGGGCGAATCCATAGATCTAATAATTTAATTGGTTTGAATTTGGCAGAAGAGAGTTGCAGCTTTTCCTGAGTAACTAAGGTCGCCCTCTCGGCCCTCTCAGATTCTCTGGAAGTAACTTGCCGACGCAGGGTTTTAATCTGCTGTACCACTTCACTTATATGTCTGGAGTCCTTGGAGCGAAATGAAACCTCCTTCAAGTAGATGGATCCCTGAAACTTAAGGGAGTTTGCATCATGAGGACTGAAAGGAGTTCCAGGGACATTAAATATTATACGGATATAGCATGTTCTGTGGCTATCCTGCTGGCTGGACACACTCTTCACTGTTGCGACATGGAAAGGAATCATGCTTCCATGAATTGGCAATAGGATGGCTTCATTTTTCTGGTCAATCTGAATCATCAAATCCCTTGGTGGGGCAAGATCATTGACATTCTTGTATGCTACCAAATCACCAATTGTTTTTGCTGCCCCACGATTATCTGCTGCAGCAGAACCTACACCAGCAAGCCTCCGAGCAGTCTCTTCATTCTTCTGGCGGGCAAGTTCCGCCTGATGCTGTCTTCGTAGCTCCTCTTTTGACATTTCCTGGTTGTCTGACCTAAGAATTGCCTTAGAGAAGGTGGATTCACTCCCTCTATCAACAGGCCTGAATTTTTGCTGCTCTTCCTCTTCTTCATCTTCATTGAATGAGTATGCCACATCCTTAACAGCTTTAGAACTCTTTGAAGTCACTACCTCTGGAACCTTCTCACCAACTATAACTGTATCAGCAAGTAAAACTGAAAACTTCTGGGTCTTTGATTTTTTGGTCTCATTCTGCAAGTTTTGAAAGCCAAGTGAAACATTGAAAACCATTCCGGGTCTCAGAACCCTATCGTTCTTGGCATTAAGACTAAGCCCTGATTCACGAAATTCAAGGCCTATTCCAGTTCCTGCAGTTTTGGTTAAATTTGCAGATAATTCAGGTGCATCCTTCTCAACCACAGAGAGTGCCGCTTGATACACAGCACTTAGCTTGTTCCCAGACTTCAATGCATTGATTGCTGCTTCATGGGCCTTAAGGAGAACTTCATATGCCTTGCTCTGTGTGGAATTGGCATCAATTAAAAAGGTTCTAGCAACATTGGAGCAATAACTATTGTACCGCGAACCAATTGCACATATGATCACACTAGTTGAATCATAATAAAGGTTCTCATCATTACTTGCCGCACTTGGTTTTAGATCAAACTGTCCTCCACTCTGGAAAATTGGAGGATAGCATATATCAACATTCTCTGCCTTCAGCTTAACCTTAATTCTTGAAGGTTCTAGAATTGCCTTTTCTGTTTCATCCATCAAGGAAGAATGGGACACTGTTTTCTCTTCATCAATGACCTTTTCTAGCTTTGGCACCACGAACTGTTTCATAACTGATGAAGTCAAGAATGCTGCTTTTTTCACATTTGTGAGCTCAATGTCATCTTTTACAGCAAACAAGTCAGAGAACCCATTAGTTACATCATTTAGATCACAATTTGCATTCTTCAACTTTTCATTCCATGCCTCCAAAAGCTTGCCTTCAGGACTTTCTCTGGGAATGTATCCCACAACAGGTATACCATGACCGGCAACATTTGACTGAGAGTGAACAGCACGGATGATGTTGTCCATCAATCCACTTCCATCATCACCTTTGGATTTAACATGTATCAAAACTTCAAGACCAACAGCATCTTTAGCAGCTTTCTTCACAACATCAAGCAAAGAAGCCTTCTTCTGGCTGCATAAAAAATGAATATGCTTCCTCATGAAGACCATAATAGTCTCCGGGAATTCATAACCAACCAGCCAAATATTGAGCGCTGATGATTTCAGGTAGCGCAAATCCTCCGAAGTTGGAGGTGTTGCTACAGCAAGAGCATGGGAACCACCCCATAGATCAGTCTTGTGTTCTTTCCAATGTGAATATAGCAATCTGAGTCGTTTAGAGAAATTATCCAAATTTATAGTATAAGGGTTGCTGGATCCTAAAGGCTTGCTATTTTGGGTTTTTGAAGTAGCATTCCGATTCTCAGCCATTTATTGTGATTGACTAACGGATTCCACACTTCAAATTTCTGTAAGATGAGTGTTGATAACGATCAAACAGTAAGGGCCTAGGATTCACTTCCCTCCACATACAGAAAGGATTGGACATGAGTTGACTCTAATAGCCCCAAGCCTCTTGACTCAACCCTCATTTTCATTAGATTTAAACCTGCATTTTGCAAGATCGGCACTAAGTACAAAGTGATAACAAGGATAAAAAGATAGATTTTTAATCATCTAGCTCATGTTTAAGAAATTTAGCAAAGGTATAAGTCCAACAGATACCAGAAAAAATTGTAGTTAATCATCTAGCTCATGTTTATGAAGCGAAGGTATAAGTCGAACATATACCAGAAAAAATTGTAGTCTAAATCTCATTGCAGATAAAGGTGTGTAGTGATTAAAAGAAAAGTCAAATCAGGAATTTGAATTTCAAGGAATCGGAAGTTAACTCTCAGTTCTCAGGCAAAAAAACATCCTTTATATTTTCTCTCTAAATCAAGCAATTCGCAATGAAGCAAACTAGAAATAAGATTAAAAGTAATAATTGTCCTTCCTGAAGCTGAAGGATTTTTTGCCTGCAATCACAAGATCAATGTCAAAAAATCTTCTACAAAATGTTCACGACTGCATAGACATACACGACAACGGAAGCCGTAATGGAGCTTCTGCATTGTCTAAAGTCTCAGTTCACGATGAGAAATTATGAATACGGTAATACAACAATACCAGGAATCCATATCTCAGATTTCACAATGAAAAGGTCTGATCTTCGAATCCATCTACATATATCTGTGGATTTGCTAGCAACTCTTGGGTATAACTTTATATAGCAGAAAAATCCCGAATTCATGGTTAAATTAGTTTTTTTTAATCATTTCAGTTACAAGAAAAGACGCAAAACCCACATAAGTAATAGATCGCGAATAGAAAATTACGCTTCCGGCGACTTGTGATTCGATAGTCCAAAAGAAGTTTGATGGCAAAGGTACGACCTTGAGCATTGAATTGGAACTTTTATCAGAGTGAATTTAAAAATTTCGATGGATTTTTAGATATGGATGTAAAAGTAGTGATAGAATCTAAGATGATAAAAGGCTGAAGATGAAGAAGAGTACTGCATAGGGGAGGACCAGAACTGGCAGAAGGGTCAACCATCGTTTTGGAAATTAGCTTTTATATCCATCATACTTCCTTCCGCTCTCTTTTTTTCCCATTTTTTAAAGCCAGTTTCTGATTACTGTGTGCCATACAACACAAGCACACGAGTAAAACCAAAAAAAAAAAGAAACCTTATTAGTTTTATTAATGTTGTGAAATAATCATAATTTATATTAATTGGTTTATCTGGAGCTCTTATTATGAGATTAAGGGATAGAATAGAATGACCCAAATGACTCAGGTCATTGTTTAGGAGCCTATTTTGAAACAGAATGGAATGACAATTAATGGCTTTAGAAGCCATCCTTTGCCATCCAAAATCTAATATTGTGTGACCTCCCAAATTAAGGGGGTCAGAGATGGAATGACATAACTTGCCTTCCAAACCCTAATTTAATGAGAAAAATATCCTCAAAAAATTAATGAAATTATAACCCCAGTCCAGCAAATATCTACGCGGCTACATGTTACTACGTCCATTATGTTTCTCCTTCAACTGGCTTCTTCCATTGACGAACGTTTTCCTCCACAGCTACTAGGCTCATCTGTCTTCGTTTCATCAAGTGAGCATCGACTATTCTTCTGTGTTCATCTTCTTGACACTTTTTGTATGTGAAGAAATCAGAAATTTTTATTAATGTTGGTGTCGTCTTCTTTCTTCATCGATGGACGTGAACTTATTATGTGTTATGTGTTTCATGACAACTATGCATATTTTATTATAAGGGTAATTTTGGAAAAAATATTACAAGTTATTCCATTCTATTCATTTTTAGTATCACTTCCAAACAATGGTCAAAGGAGTCCCTCTTTTATTTTATTTAAACTTCCAAACAATGGTGTGACCCATTTCATTTCATTTCATTCCACTCCATTCCATTTCGTTCCATTAATTGTCATTCCATTTCATTCCATCCTAAACTCCCAAACGTACCCTAAATCCTTTTGAACATATAAGACAATTTTTTTAACATATTGTTGCTCTTTTAATGTATTTTTTAAATTTAAAAATCTTAAATACATGTTATTTTAAAACCTTGTGATTATATTATTTCAAATTTTGTCATTGTATTTTAAGTAAAACTTTTAAGATTAGTTGTGTTAAAATTTATTCTTATAAGATCTTTTAAATTTAAAGATTAAACTAAGGAAAGATAAGGCTTTACAATACCATCACTAAGGTTACTATATAATCGCCATGCTTCTTTGCAAAAGAACATGTTTTCTCTTCAGTCTCCCTTTACAATTTGTCCCTTAAGCTGGTTCATCCTTATCTTCATTCTCTAATCATATTCAACCATTTCTTATTTTTGCTTCTATTCTTTGATACCAATAATCTAATAATTCTTGTGATCATCTCCTTCTTGAGTGCTCACCCTTATTTCTTCTTCCTCTTTCTAAGTGCTCCAGATAGGGGCATTTAGGTCCTCCAATTTTCTTTGCATTCCTATCCTTGACTAGTTACCAGTTATGGTAACAACTTTTTGAAAATATTTTCTCAGCTGTGAACAACTTTTCCTTTCCAACACTGAACAAAATGCAAACCTTTGAAGCTCCAAATTTTTGTGCAGAGTTACCAATTGATTTTCCCTTGCTACCCTCTCATAACCATTCACTTAACCCTACCTTCAAACCATTGGAAAAGGGATCCGCCTCTTCTGAAGTCAAGAAAAGTTGGAAGCATATTATTGGTGTGGATAAAGACTTAACACTTCATTGCTCCTCTCCCAAGGAAGAAAATGGTAGAGTCGTTGTCTCACCTAGATTGGAAGTATTTCAAGAGGGAGCAAGAACATGGGAAACTTCACTAGTGGGTTTCTTCTTGGAGATGAGACCTCCATTTTCAGTGCTACAAAAAATGGGCTAACAATGTTTGGAAGAACAAAGACATGGTGGATGTCTTACTAGTTGACAAAAATTTAGCTCTCTTCACCTTCGCCTCTAAAGCTCATCCACTTAAAGTCCTGAAGGAAGGCCCTTTATGTAGCGCCCCCTCACCGTAGGGTACACGACGGGAAACCCGAAGGTCGTTCCGACGAGTATCCCACGATAAAGGTTCGCCACCAGAACATTTCTACTAATAATCCTCATGG
>JAOQMR010000006.1:16483297-16495301 GCA_027563865.1 Erythroxylum pelleterianum | reverse complement strand
AAGAAGTGGCACCACCTCCTCTATCTCCTCCTCTCCTTCACCTGCTCGGCCCGCATCCGCTGGCACAATTGGCAATGTCGTCGGCACGACAGGACGGTCTTCAGTAGGTGGTGGGGTCGGCAACACTGCAGAAGGGCCCGACTCCACCGGTGGAGCAGAGCCTTCACCAACCTTCATCTTCGTCCTCTTCTTCTTCCCAACGGCCTGCTTTTTGGATTTCGGGAGAACAGCAGGCCCGCCATAATTCTGTATCCTCACTATGGCTGCACAACAATAAAGCAAGTTAGAAGGAGAAACTAATAATTGAAAAAATTGAAAATAATTCAACCGCGAGGGCTCAACCAGGCAGGGCGGCCTCCTCTCCTAGTCCGCTGATTTGTGGCTGGGGGACGAGTAAGAAGGAGTTGGCCGAGGCCCCACCGAAATAGCCCTGAACGAGTCGAGCAAAGTCATATCGACCGAACGCCTTTATCCGCCCGATCACCTCCCACTCTTCTCTGCCAAGGGATATGGTCGACGCGTCGTTCCACTGCTCGGCCAAAGGATACCTCCATGGCCGAGATTCGAGGGAGGTCCCTGGGGGCTTCACAAAGAAGTACTTATTTCGCCAAGAGGAGACTTTCGAAGCCGTCCCGGCCGGGCGATACCGGGCGTCTTTATACTGCAGAGAGAGGATCCCGGCACCGGAGCTTGGACTCTGGCTCATCCTCAAAAAGTGACGCAAAATGCTAACAGAAGGCGAATGGCCGAATTGATGGCATAACAACGCCAGACCATTAACAAACCTCCAGCTATTCGGAGGAATTTGGCTCGGCACCAGTTGATAGACTGCGCACATCTCGTCGACAACCGGGGCGTACGGAAGCCTCATGCCGCCTACCGAGAAAAAGCTATCGGAGACGGCGAAATACCCACTTAAATTACTGTGGATTCGCTCGTTCCCCAAGGCCAATCTGGGTCCCCAAGACAAGGGGATGTTATATCTAATTATCGACCGATTCAATTCCCTAGCGGTCATCGTCGATTCATCCCTTGGCGGCGCCGCCACAACCAACCCATCCTTTCTCTCTCTTGTTGATATTTCTTCCACACCTTCCACCATACTTCTGGAACTTGCTGTCGACATGCTTACCAAAAAAGAGAACTAAAGGAGAAAACTTTAGAGAAGGGAGGACGTACCTAGTTAGTAAGTGAAGAAGGGGAGGTCGAACGACGGTTGAAGGAAATTTTCGGGAACTGAGAGGAAGAAAGAGCAGATGAAAGCAGAGTGTGAGCAAGAACGAAACAAACGTGAAGAAAACCCAACAGTTTATCGATCCTGAGTATTTATGGGGAAACACTCGGACAAGCCAACCAATCGAAGTATGACGCGCGTAGAAGATCCGAGCTATGCTTAGACACGCGGCATGATCAGAGCCAAGGAAATTAGGGTTGTTCAAAATTCGAAGAGGCGCGACGGTTGAAAGGATAGACGGTACAGCTGTACAACGGTTACAAGGACGATACGCTTCAGATTCTGTTAGAGGGCATGCACCGTCGAACAATAAATGCTTCAAGCATCGCCACGCGCTCACTAATGATGACCCCCCGACCTACTTTGGCGCGAGCTGTCATGCGATAATCGCCAATGCCAACCGATTGATACACTCGGTCGAGCGGTTCCAATACGAGCAGCCGTGCACTACCCGTTGAAGTCCGACCGACCGGGCCTACCCCTAGCTATCCCACGAACGAGCTACATCTTGATGTCCGACCGATCGCCCCAATTACGAGTCGTCCTATGTACGAGCTATAAAATCTCTACATACTCCTCCGACCCTTCTCTTCGCTCAGACTCGAGGAGTAGGGGGCTTATGGTCGGGTCGGCCATGTTGGGCCTGGACTCGGTCATAACGACCCGTGGGCCGATCGATCCATTCATCAAAGATGTCAAGCCCAAGCCCGATCCATGCTCTCTATAGCCCATTAGCCGGAGAAGACCTTCCATGCAGAAGTAGGAGTCTACGTGAAGACCTAACCCTAGCATCCATCTCATATATAAGGTTTGTTTTGCAGGAACTTCACATCGAAACTCTTACGTGAGACAATCGATTCATGGATCCAAACGGCATCGTGCAGTTCAGCCAGAATCCGGCAGAATCAGAGCCAAAAAGGTATATTTCACATTAACTTGGCAGAGTTAGTGAAAGAAATGACAACTCTCTACTAACTTGGAGGATTAGTAGAGAAAATAGGGAGATTAGCAAACTTAGCTCTAAATTCTTGTAAGCCTATATAAATGTATCATTTACATTTATTTGTAACATTGAGAACATCTAATCATATATAAAAGAGAGTTGGCATTCTAGAGAAAATTCGTGTAAAGAGATTCAAGCATAAAGATTTTGAGTAGTTGTTTATAGAATGTTTTAAATTAAAAGTAAATTGAATCATTTGTAATGTTTTTAGTAATAAAATTAATAATATTCATTTTATTTGATTGAATTATGCTAAATGTTTGTAAATTAAGAATAAGTGAAACACTTAAATATAAATGTCGTGAGGTGTTTAAGAATAACAAACTTTTTGATCGACAATAATAAAAGAAAGTTAAACTTTATTAAACTTAAATTTACACATATCTTATTCTTGTTGTTTTGGGTTAGTATAATAATACTTTATAAAAGTGATAATTGAATTCGTGTAGAAAATGAAGGATTTGTTGGCAACAAAAACGTGTTTATCTTTGATTTTGACTTGTGCTTAATAACTAACTAGATAATTTAAGTTATTTTTAATGATAGTGTTTCTAAACCATACAAGAAAGTGAGTCCAAATAATATAATATTAGTATTTCTAAACCATATAAGAACCTTAGGGTATGTTTGGGAGTTTAGGATGGAATGGAATGGAATGGTAATTAATGGAATGGAATGGAATGGAGTGGAATGGAATGGAATGAAATGAGTCACTCCATTGTTTGGAAGTTTAAATAAAATAAGAGAAGGACTCCTTTGACCATTGTTTAGAAGTGATACTAAAAATGAATGGAATGGAATGTCTTGTAATATTTTTTTTCCAAAATTACCCTTGTAATAAAATATGCATAGTTTCCATGAAACTATTTTAGTAACCCCAAAGTATTTCAAATTGTAGGATGTCCAAACACATAACATAGGATAAATCACACATCCTTTGATTTACAAAACTTTCCAAACACATAATACATAATAAGTGCACGTCCATCGATGAACAATGAAGACGACACCAGCATCAATAAAAATTTCTGATTTCTTCACATACAAAAAGTGTCAAGAAGATGAACACAGAAGAATAGTCGATGCTTACCTGATGGAATGAAGACAAATGACCCTAGCTGCTGTGGAGAAAAATGTTCATCAATGGAAGAAGCCAATTGAAGGAGAAACACAATGGACGTAGTAATATGTAGCCGCGTAGGTATTTGCTAGACTGGGATTGTAATTTCATTAATTTTTTGAGGGTATTTTGTTCATTAAATTAGGGGTTGGAAGGCAAGCCATGCCATTCCATCCTTGACCCCCCCAATTTGGGGGGTCACAAAATATTAGATTTTGGATGGCAAAGGATGGCTTCCAAAGCCATTAATTGCCATTCCATCTTGTTTTAAAATACACTCCCAAACAATGGCCTGAGTCATTTGGGTCATTCCATTCCACTCTCTTCCATCCCTCCACCCACATCCAAACATACCCTTAAAACGGAACACGTATTAGCGCTCTTAAATAATAAAGAGTATTACCCCCTAATCCACCTTACTAATAAATTTCAACTTTCGTAAATGGACAAAAAAAGTAGTTTCTTTCCAAACTAATGGTGCGTGGCTCTACATTTGTGTACTTTTTTTTTTCTTACGAGATGTTCTAGAAGGGTCTTAATTATAGGAAGGTACTTTTAAGTTATTCATATTTAAATTAATCTTCATTCGAATTAGATAGGGTCTTTGCAGGAGGCAAAGCTCTGACCCCAAATTTTAAACAATTACATACATAAAAGTGATTCAAACTCACAACTTCACTTAAGCAAAAAAACGTAGGCCTTGAGATTATTTGCGTAGATTACTCAATCACATAATTGCTTATAATTGGACGATCACTTCAGACTAAAAATAACTTTCAAATAATAAAAAATAACGTGTTTCATTTTTTACTGTCACCTCACCAGAGCAATAATTAGTTATTCGAGCACACAATCAATCACTAGATAACAAGGCAGAAAACAAAATTTAAAATTGTTAAACAGAGTAAAAGAGAGGAAACGAAAATTAGGGGGAAAAAAAGAAAGGAGGGCAACCAGAAAATAACATATTAAGAAAAAGGAGAAAGCCGAAGCCTTCGACAGTCGACATATAACCCACAAACATGGATCTGTCATCTCCCTTTCCCCTCCTCTGTTGTCTGATCCTGTGATTTGAGTGCGGCAGTCCTTCTCCTTCTTCGTACGCTCACTTGTCTGCTTTGGTCAGTACGCTTCATGTTCCACTGGTTCTCTTGTGCTTGTAAAGTTTTCATTTTTGTTTGCATATTTTTGTTTTGCAAGATGAATTTTGTGTTTCTGATTCTGGGTTCATCTGGGTTTGGATCGGATTTTGGTGGATTGGGTCTCGTGGAGGGCTTTCTTGGGGTTTGAATTGTGTTGTTATTAAACGACCTTAATAAATGTCTTCTTGATATTTTTAGTTAATTGTTTCTATGGTATCTTTCTTTCCTCGTTATCCTCTTTTGGAATTTTGACTGTTTTCGGTTGTTTTAAGATCTTTCAATTTGATTATATATTGCTTCCTGGAATTTGGGTGGGCGAAATAGGTTCGACGAAAGACTTGGCATTTCTGTTCAACGATTTCCTAGTTTTTTTTTTGTTTTTATTGTTTCGATTGCGGTGTACAACATCAATAGTCTCTTTTTCATGTCGTACATGTTGTATGGCGAGTCTTTTTGAGCCCAGCGACTTCCATGGGTATCGGACTGTTGGGGCACCACTGATTTTGGGCACCTCAGGTTGATATAATTCCGCATGCATTTATGTTGTCAGGAACTTCTGTTTTCTTAGTTTGAACTCGTTAATTCCACTTTGTCGTCATATACTTGGTGGACAATTTTCCAATAAGTTGGCTTGAAGTTATAATATGTTTGATAAGTTAAAAGATAAATTCTCCCTTTTAAAAGTTTACACTTTTTTATTTTTCTATTCTGAAAGTCCTGCAAAGCCGTTCAGGTACTATTGTTTCCATCTAGTAGAAAGTAACACGTTACCAAAGATGTTTGATTTTAAATGATAGGCTAGAAATTTAGCACTTTCTTCTTGCCATCTTTGCTTGCTTTTTGCGGTTTATAGAGTTTTGATTACCGGAGAAGTTGGAAAATTGCATGACAAGCTTGGAACTTTTGTATTTATGCAACTTGGTGGATGTTACCTGTTGGTTGGATATGCATGAATATGTAATGTTGGGGGCATTGTGGTATATGAGCTGAGCAACTTTTGCATATTGTTATATAGCTATCTTATTTGTTTTATTCAATTGTTATCACAGTTAAATGTATATATAAAGGAGTGAGAGTAGAGATCAGAGCAAACTATTTTCTGGTCTAAAGATGGCTTCTGTGGGTGTGGCACGTACTTCTGGCTTGAGAGAAACTAGTTCACACAATGTTGGTGTGGATAAATTGCCAGATGAGATGAATGATATGAAAATCAGGGACGACAAAGTAAGCATAATATACAACATGTCTGCTACTACTCTTTTTTAAGTTCTGCAAATTTCACATGTTATTTATTAGTTTATGAATATAGGCCACTGATTCAAATATTGCCTGACAATTTTAGGAAATGGAAGCAACAGTAATTGATGGTAATAGTACTGAAACTGGGCATATTATTGTTACAACAATTGGTGGTAGAAATGGTCAGCCAAAGAAGGTATTGTTTTTTGCATCTTTATCACAGATAAAGCCTCGGATTATCTGTTAGATAAGTAATTGTGACAGATTAGAAGATAGATTAAGATGAATTTTTGCACTTGGTCCCAACTTTTTGACTTGGCTATGGATGATTTTGACAAAGATAATTGGCATGCTTTTATATGATGTCTCCAGGAAGTTTTTTTTTTTGTGTGGGGTTATTTTATGAGTTATGTATGGATGCATACACCAATGTTCATTACTTGGTCCAACTTTAAAAGTTATGAACTTGAAAATTGTAAGATTGAATTGGAGTGCAATCATGTTATCCCAAATTTTTATTACTATCATGAACTTAAATCTCTCTGATTTTTGGTTTAGTCTAGCTCATATACCTTAATGCAAGCCTTTGTTCTAATGCCAGACTATAAGCTATATGGCTGAACGTGTTGTTGGCCATGGGTCATTTGGGGTTGTATTCCAGGTATGGATTTCAAGTGACTTAACTGAATAGGGTGTGGATAAATTCTTCTTGTTAATATGATACTAGTATTATTATTTCATTATTTGGTGTCCTGAAATAGGCAAAATGCTTAGAGACGGGTGAATCTGTTGCCATAAAGAAAGTTCTTCAAGACAAGAGGTACAAGAACCGGGAATTGCAAACAATGCGTCTTCTTGACCATCCGAATATTGTCTCTTTGAAACATTGCTTCTTTTCGACAACTGAAAAGGACGAACTTTATCTTAATCTGGTTCTTGAGTATGTTCCTGAAACTGTACACCGTGTGATTAAACATTACAACAAGTTGAACCAGAGCATGCCACTCATATATGTGAAACTTTATGCATACCAGGTAATGGATAGTTTTTTTAAAGAATTGGTTCAGTTGTATTCCTTGCTTAATTTTCTTGATTGTGGACTGTGGAGGAAGCCACTACGGCATGCTATCTAACATCAATAATTCATTTGTCCTTGCTTGATATACAAAGAGGGGAAATGGTGAAGGGCTATATTTCTACAATCTTTACTATTTTGTCATACATTGTGTTCTTTCCTAGCCTGTTTGTCCTTTTATAACTTCTCGCCTCTTTAATCATGGAAGTCTTGATAGCAAAAGTGTTGTTTGAAAAATTGCTTTTAGAACTTAACATTGGTTAGTGTGAAAAATGATTAAAAAAAATAGATACTGATGAATTGGTGATGCTTGACAGATCTTCAGGGCATTGTCATACATTCATCGTGTAATCGGAGTATGTCATAGGGACATCAAACCTCAAAACCTTTTGGTAAGAATATATTTGCTTTTACAGGATTTTAATTGTAATGGTCTTTCCTACATATGTGGTATATGATATGGTTGCTGTTTAGAAAACTCGTCTTTGACAAGCTTTTTGTCAACTATTTTTTCAAAAAATTATGAATGCTTTCTTATTCATCTTAATGCCCTTTAAATAGGATCAAACATGGAGTTTTTAGGAAGTAAAATAAAATAGGAATATGCTAACTTATATCCGGACTAAAAATATACATAAAAATAATATACTTCCTAAATAAGATGACCAGTGCCTAAATAAAATAATCACTAATCAAGCTGGTTTTTCATGTTTATTTTCTTTCCTAAGAATTCATCTTGCATATAAGACTACTACCTAAATATGATAATCAGTGCAATTACTTCCTATTCAAGGTGATCTTCTTATATATTTCTTTTATAATGATGCATCATGCATATCATTTGCTTCCCACGGACAAAGAGCTTGTCCTCAAGCTTGAACTCAGGCTAACTCTGGTTATCATGGCCCTCCTTCATCTTCTTCAGATTCTACCAATTCTACCTAGAACAATTTCTTACATTTATGCACCCCAAGGCGTGTTTGTGCTCCCAATATTGAATGTTGTCTCGGAATTTTCCTTCTTTGCAATTGTCCCTTTAGCGACTATTTTCAAATTGCTCCCAACAGGTGTTGCCTTATGATTGCTCCATACCACAACCTGGTTGCTCCTCAATAATGTTGTCTCGGAATTTTCCTTCTTTGCAATTGTCCCTTTAGTGACTATTTTCAAATTGCTCCCAACAGGTGTTGCCTTATGATTGCTCCATAACACAACCTGGTTGCTCCTCAATTTTTCTTATCATAAGTGCGGGCTAGATTCATAGCAGCTCCTAAGTTTGGTTGCTGCAATTCTACTTCTAGTTGCAGCCCTTCTATAAGACCCATAGTGAATAGGCTGATTTGTTACTTCATAGTGAGCTCTGTGATTATTGGAACTCCTTTTGATAAGCCTCCACCATTCCTATCTGCTATGATAGCCAATGCACCTAGGCGGGTAAAGGCTCATTGCAGGCCCTAACTTCAGGTGATATTGCTCCTTAAATGTCCCCCGAATCATACTCGCTTCCTTTTGCTTTACCTTGTTAACCACAGTTGTGCTTCCCAATTTAGATGGAATGTTGTCAGCCCCACCTTCTCTCCTTTAGCATTCGTTGATTTTTAAAGAATTGTTCACACTTATGGATCCAAATTAACGATCATCATTACTGTCTTATAAATGAAATTCTAATTTAGAATACCTAAGAACAGTAGTTCCTCCAGCTTACCCAACGTTTCTTTCCTCCTTTCCTTATTAGTGTTCTTCCCCTTTCTAGGTCCTATCGTTGTTGTTTAGAAACTTGTCCTTGACAATTATTTTGTTAACTAATTTTACCAAAAATTCTGATTGCTTTCTTGTTCATTGTAATATCCTTTGAATATGTTTAGTATATAGAGTTATTAGGAAGTAAAATAGAATAGGAATTTACTAACTTATTCTCCTATTAAAAATAGACCTATCAAAATGATAAGACTTCATAAGTAAGATGATTGCTTTCTAAATAAGATAACTATTGCAATTACTTCCTAATCAAGATGATCTTCTTGTATATTTCTTTCCTAGGGATGCGTCTTTTGCATATCGTTATGTTCACTTATAAGTATAGACAAAAAGCAAACTACTATCTGTTATATGGGAAAATAGTGCTTGGATGTATTTTTAGGTTCCTGGTTAAGGACAACATTTGACTAAGTTACACATCAATTGATGCATTTAAGCCTCTTTCTTCATGGGAATGGGCTTTCTACTTGTGGTGTAGTGGGCTTTATTTTATTGCATGTCTACAATAACTGCTTGATTATTTGGACTAGATATCATATTGTTTGCTATGTTATTGTCTATTTTTTTTGTTGCAGGTTAATCCCCACACACATCAGGTCAAGTTATGTGATTTCGGGAGTGCAAAAGTCTTGGTATGTATTGTTCTTTAACATATTTAGTTGTGAAAAAAATTCCTCAGCTCAGTTGGATTTTGGTAATTCCTTTGGGGCAGGTAAAAGGGGAACCAAACATATCTTACATCTGTTCAAGGTATTACAGAGCTCCTGAACTCATATTCGGAGCAACCGAATATACAACAGCTATTGACATCTGGTCTGCTGGCTGTGTTCTGGCTGAGTTGCTACTTGGACAGGTAGAAAGTTTTGAGATTTTCCTCATTTCTTTTGTAGATATATTATCTTCATTTGACGCCTAACAATTTGTTTTCTGTCAGCCTTTGTTTCCTGGTGAGAGTGGAGTTGATCAACTTGTAGAGATTATCAAGGTAAAAGGTTTTCTTATTGTTGTTCGTCGTTTAAACCCATGGCAGTGGATTTATTGTTGGGGAAGTTTCTTTCTATATTTCTACTTGGTGTAATGTATTGTTGTTGAGAATCAAATTCTTCTCCTTTGATTTCTTTTCCTTCTAAATCCAATTTATATTGTCATTGACTTTCAGGTTTTGGGCACTCCGACAAGAGAAGAAATTAAATGTATGAATCCTAATTATACAGAGTACAGATTCCCTCACATCAAAGCTCATCCTTGGCACAAGGTGTTAAATTTGTTTAAATAGTTGAGAGATTCATTTTATTCTCTTCAATAGTATCATTTATCAGCAGTTTGCTTACACGCTGCTTCCTTCTTTCTAGATATTCCACAAGCGCATGCCTCCTGAAGCTGTTGATCTGGTTTCAAGACTATTGCAATACTCACCTAATTTGCGATGCAGTGCTGTGAGTTGCCTTTTTCTCTTTCCTCACTCTTGTTGCTGTGTGAGAATTGTTATGAACTGTATTTTCTTCCCATTTACCCTTTTCCATTCTCAGCCAGTGACCACAAAAACAGTAAGCTATGTGGTTAATTTTTCTAACTGCTGATTTGGTATCTTCAAGTTCCTATCTGTTTACTGCTAATGTTGATAACAGAAAGTGTTGTTTTTCTTGCTTCATTTTGACTGGATATACCCTGAACTTGTCATTGCTTTGTGTTTTGCCTCGTTCATGCTCTATGTACTTTTTTGTTTTGGCAGTTGGATGCCTTGACCCATCCTTTCTTTGATGAACTACGTGACAAAAACACCCACTTGCCAAGTGGTCGAGTCCTTCCACCGTTATTTAATTTTAAATCTCATGGTAGGGAACTGTTTTGAGCAACACTAGATTTATTATCAATATGCCCTTACCATTGGTTGATCACGTGCTGCTGTTGGTGTAGAATTGAAGGGGGTGTCAGCAGAAACTTTGGCTAAATTGATACCAGAACATGCAAGGAAGCAATCTCCCTCTCATGGCTTGTGATTTGGTTTGCTCTGTAACTAGTGTTCTCCAAAATGGAAGAGCTATATTTGCTCACTCCATCTCTGTACTTCCGGTTATATTTCTTTCCTGTACGTTTGTTGTATCAGCGTTGTTTTTATTGTGAAACCAGATTAGAGGCGTACCTATTCGATGATGTGATTATCAGAAAGTTCAGTCCGATTTCCCGTGTGCTCATGCGTCTTGTACTGTAACACTAAACATACCAAAGACCACAAATGTTTTATCTGTATTTGTAATGCTAGAATGACACTTTTTTTCATAAAATGGTCATCTGGGTATACACTACAGGCAGCTGAGAAGATTTAGTTCCTAGTGGGCTTACGTAGTAGCTCTTCATCTCTTTTTCTTCCTTGTATTTGCCGTACTTTCAACATTCTCAAACTGTCAGGTGAATAGGACGTTTTATTCGCTAATCTGTTCGGGTTTCAAAGCTCTAACGTAGATCCTTGTCTAAAACTCTCTAATTTCTGTCTTCTTCAGCTTCCATGCATAGTGCATATGTTGGTGATTTGTGCCAAGCCACAAACATTTGGTTCTTATTCTATTCTTAATCACGAGCCATGTAAGAACTAGCTTCAGGATTAAGGGACTGTTTCCATAAGAGTTCATGTCAGGAGACCTCTCTAGAGCTACCTGTGTATATCTTATGACAAGAGTGATTTGTGAACTTTCCATTCAAATTTGGAGACCATAAAATGCAACATTCTTCATTTCCAAGTGATTTTTGAGGAAGGTGATCAACCAATGTAGAAGAACCTCTGAAGTTCTGTGAAGATACTTTGGGGTCTATAGGGATTTTGTTTCTCAACTGGATGATCTCATTACTTTGGATAAGAGGGCTAGAATCTAACCAGTAATCAAACCAAAATCAAGTTTTGGCCCCATTTCCCAGCTGATGCTTGATCCAAGGATACATCAAGTTTCCGATGCTCAACAATTGGTTGAAAGTCCAAGAGTAGTCTCTTGAAATTGTAATTTTGCTAGAAATTTGTATTAAACCCATTTTAATTAAAAGGTTCTTATTTTAAGTTTCTTTTTTTAATAATTGATTAAAAATCAAATTTATTTTACAATGATTTTATAAGCTAAGCGCTTTTTCTATGTCAAAAATAAATCATAAACTCCTAGACATCCGACCATATGTTTTATTGGCTTCAGTATGCTTTTAAATCCACACCCAATTTTATTCTATTTTAAAACCTCTCCAAACTTGCAAAATACTTTCAGACCTAGGTTTAAGACATTTTTAATTCCTCTCCAATATATTTTCCCTATATTTCCTTAAATTAGATAGATGGAGATCCCATTGAATATGTTATTTCATCATTGGGAGCAATTTCTATTAACACATTTAAAAATGTCATCAACAACTATATCAATTATATCGAGGAATAAAGAGTCTAGCAATTTTT
>JAOQMR010000006.1:16467033-16483197 GCA_027563865.1 Erythroxylum pelleterianum | reverse complement strand
GGAACTGGCTTCGACCCTAAGTCTAAGTTCGTCTCTGGGGCTAGTTGACGACATGATGACAAAATGAAAATTTATAGGATGAAAAGAGGAAAAAGGATGTACCTAAGTTAGTGATTGAGTTTTGGGATTGGAACGGCAATGGAGAGAAAACTCCAAGGACTGCAGGCGAAAAGATGAGAATGAAGAAGAATAAAAGCCAGAGAATTAAATACGCGTGAAGAAAACCCACAATCTGCCGATCCTAGTATTTATAGCAGTGATAGCTGAGTAGGAGTACCAATCGATATCGAACACGTAGCAGAATCTGAGCTGTGATGAATTAGGGTTATAAAAAGGCCCGAAGTGGCATGACAGTCGAAAGGACACATGACAGTTCATGACAGCTGCACGGTAGTTAAAAGGACGCATCGTTTCAAATTTTGAACGGCGCCCGAAAGATACGTATCGTCAAGTAATAGTTAGACACAGCACTGTGATTAGACATCAACTTCCGATCGATCGCCCCGGCATAGCGCGAGCCGATCGATCGCCCTGTCCACATCTTGAGCCAATCGATCGTCCAGCTCTAGTACGAGTCAACCACTCGTTCTATCACAACAGGAACTATTATACACAGAACATCGATCTGCGACTGACCGGCCTTATCATGAGTCGTCGCACAGACGAGCCGCACAATCCTTATGTACTCCTTCGACCCTTCTCTTCGATCAGAATCGAGGAGTAGGGGGCTTATGGTTGGGTCGGCTGGGCCGGCCATACAAGGCCCAATCCCAGGCCCATACATCGATGGCCCGATCGTAGGAGATAATCTCTCATGCAAACGTAAAAGACTCACGTAAAGACCTAAACCTAGCAGTGATCCCAGATATATAAAGTACTATTTTGCCGTGATACAGGTACGACACCATAACCCTAATTTTCTCTGCTTGTTACCACCGAAACCCTCTCTAGAAAGACTAACTTGAGCGTCGAAGGGGCCTGCCGGGAACCAACCCCCGGTGCGCCTTTATTATTTTGCAGGTATTCCCTAGCCAAAGCTATCCAAGATCATGGACCCAAACAACGACGTCCAACCTCAGCAGAATCAGGCTGAACCACATCCCTTTAGGGCTTAAACCCTAGATAATAGAAGGAATATTCTGAATGAGGTCACCACCTCTATCTATCCTTTCTTTGAGGTTCAAGGTATCCCTGGAAGTAGAACTTATCCCTCAAATGGAGTGAACTAGTTAGCTTAAAGCACACTATAGTGCTAATCTTTAGAGTCTATTGAACCTTAAGATAAAATGTTGAAAGGAATAAATTATTTTCCTATAAACTTCTCCTAAAGTTTTTATTTCACATTATTTTCACAAATTGAAAACTCTATGATTCGAGTTTCTTAAAATATTTGATAAATTGTTATCATAAATTGTTGAAATATAATCACAGTTACTTCATAAAAGAATTTTGATGGATACATAATATGTTACAGATTGACTTATAATGGATAGTTATAAATACCATGGTGGAGTTCGAGAATCTAATATATATTCTTATTCTCTCAAAATGATCTTATTCTTGTGATGGAAAAAAACTAAAATATCCAATAAATCCTTCTAAAAAGCATATTCATGTCTATATATAGGAATAACCTCAAAGAGTAAAAATTTTAAGGCATGTTATTAAGTGTAAAATATGGCTTTTGTGAGAGAAAAACAGTTTGGAAAATAGAAAGGGTTAGTCTTGGTTTATGTTAAAAATATATTTGAATGAGCAATAGGATAATCCTGTTGATGCATATATACTACATGTTGTAAGCTCTAGGTAGTTATGGTTTGATTTTGTTTCCTTCAGTTCCAAATTTTATAGATGAAAGGGTAGTAAGGTTAGAAAATAGGTTTATGACCCCTTTCTTTTTTAGCATTGTTAGTTCCATGCAAAGACTTTCTTCCTCTGATTTGCGTTCTTTTTCTTTTTATTGCTTTGAGCTTCTTATTTCTCTTCATTGTCACCTTAGATTCCTGATGAATTCTTAGAACAGGATAAATTTATTATATTAATAAGAATCATCAATAGTAATATATTAGTTTTTCGAATATGAGCTTAAGAAACAACTATTCTGCCTCAAACCTAAGTATCAAGATCCCTTTTGTAGCATTTAAGATCATTTTAGTTGTTTCAAGAAAGAGTATATTTAAGATCAAAGGTTCCTCAAAATAATCTTCCATATCAAGGATTAAAAGACTTAATAGAGAAAGTAAACTTAGCAACTTTAATAAAGGTAGCTTCGTTAATGTCCCTAAATGTCAAATTGATTTATCAACTAATTACAATATTATCTTAGTTAGTTTAGATTCTCCAAACTCCAATTTCTTTAACATTCAATAATACAATAAATTGATACTAGGTATGATTATTTCTTATCTATCAATTAACCAACAATAGTACAAGGAATAATAAAAATCCCTAGATTTGTTAACTTAAATGGTAGCTTAATATGGAGGTTATTAAATTATCTTTCATTTGGTGTTATCTTTGATACTTCCTCATCAAAATTTTATTCTCCTTCAGCTTCTTCATCTATATCATTCATCAGATCCTTTCCATTCCTCAAGGTGATTGCCTTTGTATGCTTCCTAGGATTAGGTTTTGTATCACTAGGCAATAACCCTTGAGATCTCTCAACTACCAACATGGATAATTTAGCAGCCTAGTTTTTTAAGTTTCAAATTGAAGCTTGACAACCTAGTTTTTTAAGTTTCAAATTGAAGCTTCCTAATCTTGAAATTGAGCTTTAATTATAGATACAAAATTTTCCATCAATTCCTTCGAGCTTATTTTCTTCTACACTATCATTGTTAATGTATTTAGGTAGAGGTGGCTCTGAGTTGCCTAATTTCTTTATAAAAATTTAGTTTATTTATCCACTTAAAATTGTAGGTGTTATAGGTGTGATTTTATGGTCATTAGAAATTCCTCATGTAGTTAAATTCTCATCTTTTTTAGACATAGGATTTCTAACTTTACATTCATTGTTGCCATCTTTTCCATCACATGGTTCACTTTATAATGCTTAAGCTAGTCTTGTCATTATACTCAAGATTTTAATTATCTTAATTAATATCACCAGATAAGCTACTATTGCAATAACTTTTTCAACATTGTGTATGACTACTTGCTTGTTGTCCTTATCTTGCCCGATTACCATTAATAGTTATTCATGACCAGCTCTTCAATAAGTTCAAGTGAAAATTATAAAGTTTACTTATTTAATGTTGCCTCTTCCCCCAATTGTTACAGTGATCGTCTACTTTATGGTTTAGGTCAGACCATTATAGAAATTCTGAACTTGGAACCATATAAGTAGGCCATGGTGTGGATACTTTCTTAACAGATCTTTATAACTCTCTAATAACTTGTAAAGTGCTTAATAGTCATATTATGAGTAGGTAGATATGTCATTTTTCAACTTAATAGTCTTTTCTAATAAGTACTTGGTTAGAAACTTCTCCTCGAGTTCCCTTATATGTTGAATTAAGTATGAAGTAGTTAATTCAACCATTGTTTTGCCCAATCCTTTAATAAGAATGGGAATACCCTTATTCTTATAACATTATTGGTTGATCCATAAAATTTAAATGTTTCAAATATCTCTAAAAGTTTACTGATACATATGTTGAGATCTTCATCTAGTAATTATGAAACTACAAAATTGTAACATCTAGTTGATGTTCAGTTTGATCTTGAAGTAGATTGCATTAATTTTTAGTCTAGGGAAACTAGATTGCATTCCACGTGCAATGGCTTTGTGTACTCCGACATGGTTTTATAATTTTCTCCCATTGTATCCTGGTGAGGATCTTAGGCTATTAAATTATTATGTTCTTTAAGCATTTGACGAAATATCTTCTTAATTTTTGGGTCCTCTTTAAAGAATTTGAGCATTCTACTATTTTCCATACATTAAGTGTCATACCTAAAATTAAAATAAATGAAGCACAAAAAACAAATAAAATAACTATAATAATATTTTTTGGTTGTTTTCAACGCTAATTTCCTCCCTAATAAAAATGTTAAAAACTTATTATCACAATATTATTACATATAACGCCAGGTAAGTTCTCCTTATCATTTTTATCAGTCCCAAATGGCAACTAAAGGGGGAAGGGTGAATATATGTATGTATGTATACATACATACATACATATATATATATATGTATATATATATGTATGTATGTGTATATATGAATAAAAGGATTGCTTAATATAAACCAATCAAAAAATTGAATAATAATTTAAATAAGATAGGGAAAAGAGATTGGAAATCGATTTATAGTGGTTCAGCAAACAATCTTTGTCTATAACCACTCTAAAGACTCTTCTTGGAATTCAATTATAATTCTTCTTTCAAGGTGAAGAATATCCTTAGTACAATCTTTCTCTGCAAAGAGGATTTACAATCTTTCTTTAAGGTGAAGAGGAACTACATTCTCACTTAGATCACCCTAAAGTAAAATAATATAATTCTCCAAAAAAGCTTTTACAACTAAAAAAAACTCACCTTATCACTAGATAAGTCTAAGGAGGCTCACTCACACAAATTTGAGCCATTGAAACTCAAATGATTGAAAAACACTTTAAAAAATGGGTAAAATACACCCAAATACTTCCTAATGCTAAAACCAATGAGAAAATATCTATTTATAGTGTTTTAGAACCATTCCTAGCTGTTGGAGCCAAGAAATAGTTGTTACAATGACTATATGTAGGGCATTGTCTAACCATATAGCATACTAGTCAACCAATATGCATTAAAGGCACCAGATTCACTAGTTGGTGGAAGATTGGTCAACTAGTAAGTATATTGATCGAATAATATATTAGATTGGTCAATCAATACTTCAACAAATGTTGCTTTAAACTCTTTATACATCAAATTTAATAACTTTATCCTGTGTTGTTAGACCACTAACCTATATAAGTTGACCAATCACCTCAAAAACATTATTTTAACAACTTTAAATGCTCAAAACCAATTTTTAAAATGCAATTGTGATTTAAAAACTTCCCAAAATGTTGCTTAAAGTTTTTTTAAATGTTTCAAGATGCTTTTACATTAAAACCAGAAGCTTCAATGCCTTTTGATGAATGGAAAGACTAATACAATAAAGTGAAATAAAATGTTTATAAATGATGAGCCTTTTAAAAACATCAAAGTGATTAAATGAGGTTACAATTAACATTAAAAGTTAAAGAACAACCTTGATAAGCCTGATCTTCTGTTGTTCTTATTTTGATCTTCAGTTTGATAGTTGCAAACTTCACATTTTCTTTATCATCTTCATAAGCTATCCTCTTAAGTTTTTAACTTCATTTTGTTCTTATGTTGCTTTTCATCAAAATAATAAACTCATTACTAGTAATTACATTTTATTATCATCAAAGCATTATTTGAAACCTCATTTGGTTCAACATTTTTGTAGTAATATAATGATGAATGGAGCATCAATCTTATGAGAAAGCATTACATATATTTAGTAAACTTTCATATTATTACCTATTTAATTAATAAACATTTATTTTTTTTGAATTTAATGTTAAAAATATAAAAAAGAGGAGTAAAAATACTAAAAGTATAACAAAGCAAATAACCAAGAAAGAAATCAAATATAAATAAATAAATAGATAAGAACTCCTTATAGCATTATCTTTGTATTTATGATTCAATGGATTAAAAATGTTATATAGACTAGATTTAGGAGATTTTATAGATTATAAATTTCTCTCCCTTAAGTTACAATCATATGTTCTTATGTTAATTAATCAATATATCTCTATTTTGATTAAAGAACCTAAGAATACATTAAAATATGTAAAATCTCATAAAAGGTTTGACCCTAAGACAACACATTTTTTAAGGTCTATTTATAGCACCCCCCATACAACTCTCTATATCAATGCCTTGATCTATTTACATGCATGCTCTCTTAAATCATCCACAAGAAAATTATAATATAATCTAATTAATAGTTTTAATTAAATTAGCTTTAAGAATAATAAAAGTTTCATAAATAAATTAGTTAATCTATTAAAAATATAAAATTAGGATCCCTTTATCTAGACATAGAAAAAAACTTATCCATTCATCATCTTTAAACTAACAAACATAAATAATGAATAAAACAAAAACTAATTCTTGATGTGATTTTGATATTCCAAATGTGCTTGATCTCCTTCTTTGAAAATAGTTGTCAAGTGTATCTCTAAGGTCTTTTTCTCCCCTACTGGCTAACTCTAATTCTAAAAATTAAAATAATGAAAATGCTACTTGTTTTAGGGTTTCATGTCTTTAAATATTAATTTTTAGTAGCAAATATGATCTAGGACATGGTCACATCCCAAACTGTGTAACTTACTATTTCTCATTTTGGAGATATATAGCTCTAATATACCAATGTTTTATGTCGTGTCTTTTACTATTTCTTTTTTAAGATGTGGACATAAGCACTAATATACTTATATCTTATACTATTTTTAACTTAGATTTCTATATAAAAAAGTATGGGCACCTACATGACTATATCTTAAGTTGTATAATTCTTTGCTTCTTTGATGCCATGTAACATAACCTCTCATCCATCTATGTATATAGTTATGTCTTCAATATTGAGTTCTTAAGAAGAACATAGGCTAGCACAAGATCATATGTCAGACCAAGTTTAATACCTTCTTCAATTATTTTTCTTTATGAAAAGGGCATGGGTTATAACATGCTTGTTTTAAAGACCATATCTAACTAAGATGGTAATTTCTTCTTGATTTTCTTCTTGATTATCATTGTAAAACTCTCTAGTTCTTGACTAAAATCCTTCTTTAAAAAAATATTTTCAATGAACTAAAACGTAATATAAAATGATTAAATCAAGGTAATCTAGACATACGTAAAACATTTAATAAAATATATGTATCAACTATTTTAGGAAGAAAGGCAAAGGAAGATTATGTTGTTTCACTCAGCTTTTATACATATAGATACTCATCCATATGGTACATAGTTATCAAGCTTCCAATGATTATTCACCAAATATACTTCAGCAGTCTGTAGGTGCATAAATTGAAATCTTGGCCAAAGTTATATAGGAAGCAGCCTTTCAATTGATGGTTAAGAGGGTCATCATAGTGGATAGAATGTATTAAATTGAGTGTTCAAGCTAATAAGTTCAGCTTGGTACTTCTATAAGGAACAACTAGAATGATAGCTTATGTTCCACTATCTATGGTTTGCCATGGTTTCTACTAGCAGAAATATAGTCAAAGTTAAGAGGAATGCTAGAGTATTGTTACGATATTTTAGAAATAAGGATTATAACTAGTCATATGGATAAAAAGGAATGTAAATAATGAAAAAGGTTGAGTATAAACAAGTTGAGTTTTTAAAATGATATGGTTGATTTTGAACTTAACCCGACAATTTATAAATACCTTCATTAACAAAAGGAGGCTATTTAAATTCTATGTATAAAACATGGCACTAATAGAGAGAATCGATATTTCATACTCACTGTGTCTAAAATTTGATAGAAAACCTCCAATTATGAAAACTACATAAGCTTATCTATTATATGATATGGTATAATAGGAAAAAAATAGTTAAGAATTAGAGAGAGGAAAAGAAAAAGCTATAAATAGAAATTTTAGAATGAAAAGGAAAAGTTCAATAGTTGGAAGTGAAACAAATTAAGTGGACTCAAGAAAAGAAAACCTTAGAAGATAAACTTACTATAAGTAAAAACATAAATTACTGAAGAAATTGATGGAAATTTAAAATATAGAATTATGGGTGTAAAGGAAAATGAACAAAATAATCAACTAGAATGTCAACTTCATATGTAAATTATGAAAAAATAATAAATGAAAATGATCTAAATTTTTTAAGAAACTGACAAGAATAAAAGAAAAGAAATCATGAACTATGGGAGTTTAATGTTAATAAAAATCGAAGATTTATACATTTAGAATGCAAGTGGGAGGCTGGTGATGACAAGATCCAAAGACTTCAAGTTTTCAATGAATAGAAAATTTAAAGGATACAAGATCTTGAATAATTTTGGAGGCCAATCATCAAAAAAAATTAAATAATTAGTTAATGTCAATAAAGAACTAAACAAATGGAGCATGCCAAGCTGAAATATGGTTTAAGGAAGCAATTAAAACCAACTTCTTGAAGTAGAATTTATGAGATTGGCAATGTTAGACTAGAGAGTTACATCAATGGGCTTCCAAAAGATAACAAGGTCTAATTGAAATGGTTAAATGATATTGGGTTGGCATGTTAAGGATGAAACACCCATGTGTTACTTACTAGACATAGCTTTAATATTATCTTTGTGTATAAAATTAAAACTTGATGTATTTATGATGTTTTTCTTGATAAAGAATCTTTTTTAGCAATTCTTCCATATTCATGAACACTAATAAATCATAAAAATAGTTTTTATATGATGATGAACAAGAACTTAAGCAAGTATAATTGTTCAAAGTTCTTTAGTATCCTAACCCCTCTTCTTTTTACTAATTCTATTATTTTTATGTAGAAAGAAAAATAACACTAAATTTCTTATTCTTCCTTTATTTTCTTATTATAGGTGATCTTCTTAATAACTAAGTTATAGCTTCCAAAAAGAGCAAAAATATCGTCAAAAGAAATTTGTGCTTCACCTGCTTAAAGATAAAGATGTTATAATCTTCACTATTGTAGAAATAAAAAAAGGGAGAACTACACAAAAATTTGGCAAAGGTTATTAAGTAGTTGAGTTTGGAGAGACTCGTAAAAAGAAAAAAAACTCTTGAAAAAGAAGAAACTCAACCAAACACTCTTAGAGTATATACACAAACTTCATTCTTCATTAATAAAATCTAACTAATACAGTCCTACACAATTTGTTGTTTAGCAAGCTAGACCTAGTTTAAACACAATTCTAATAAGTTATTCTAAAGTTTCAAATCCACCAAAAACATGTTCTCAAATCAGGCATGTATTTTTCTTCTTGAAACACTCTAAAATTACGTACCTATATATATGGGTCATACAAAATAATTTTTACCTTAACGGATATATCACATTCAGTTAACACTGTCCAAAAACTCCAAAAAAAGTATGTCTTTATATATGTAGCATTTAGAAAAAAAGTATACTATTTTAACTTTGAAAAACTCAGTTGCACCGAAGTGAAGTCTTCAGACTATATGCCAATAGCATTTGCCCTCAGCAAGGTTTAAAAAACTAGACCAGATTGCCTAGTTCAACTGAAAATTGTATGAGCTGGCTGATTGTTTGGTTCGGTTTTATTTAATAGCCTGTATATATAAAAACTGGCCAGTTTATTAGAGAACTGGTTGGTATATCAGTGAACCAGCTGGAATTGATTATATACCAACTTTAGAAATTAAAAATTAAGAGTTCTCTTCACCTTTACTCTTTGCTCTACTCTATCTACCATCTTCGCCAGATCTCATCATCGAAACAATCACCTTTATTACCCCTTTTTTAGTCTATACATAAAAAGGGATTGGAGTTTTTCACTTAAAACTCAACGCATTCGATACAAAGGTGATATTCTATGATAGTAGTGAAATAATTCTTATGGTGAGTTGATCCTTGGTGTTTTTAGCAAATTATTGTTCTTATGAGTGCGTCTTAACTCAATTTGTAGTTTCCATTTAGCGCTTTCTCTCAGAGCTGTAGTGGATACTTCGCAAATCTCACTGTCAGGATTGGAGCTCTCTCTTAGAGATGTAGTTGATACTTCGCAAATCTCACTGTCAGAATTGGAGCTCTCTCTCAAAATGTCGTTGGAGCTTCAAACAACGGAGACAAAGGTGGAAAGCCTATGCGGATGAGTGAAGAGTCTAAAGGAGAAGCTTAATTTGTCTATCGCTTTCTTTCACTGGGAATAACGACTGACATATCTCTCAAACACAAGGGAGGAGGAAAGAGTATCATATGAGGTATAGGAATTGGATGGATGGAGGAGCAAAAAATTTGAGAGTTTATGAATGGGTTTTGGAGTGAATCTTTAATTCTATTGTTAATCCATTTTTGTATAGAATTCGAGTGTATAGAATTCGAGTACAATCAATTTACTGTTATTCAAGGTTTTTTAACATATAACAAATAAGGATTGTTTGTATAGAATTCAAGTTTGCTCAGTTTGCTTTTATTCAAGGTTTCTTAATAGATAATCGATAAGGATAATTCAATAGCTTTATCTACATGAGTACTGACTAAAGGAGATATCTTCTTTATCTATACTTATTCATTAATTAATTTTCTATAATTGTATGTGAGATATCATATGTGAATAATTTGTAAAGTGATCTAATTTATTTTTACTTTTTACTTCTTGCTATCAATGAAGTATTGTTTTTCTTAGCTGTACTAAGGTGATATTGTGAATTGATTGGTGTGTCTGCTCGACAATGGCTTTCCCCCAACTTGGAAGTATTCACAAACAATTTATCTGCTTGGCTATCATTTCTTTTTGCATAATTCATTCCCATATACTCAAATGGTCCCTCTCTTGTTGAAACAATGAATCAATTTCACACTACTCAATGTCCCACTTCAGTCCTCTTTCTCTTAAATTTGTTAAGGCATCCAAAAAGTTGTGGTCACCCTTCTTTAGTAGAGGAGATAAGCACACTTTAGTGTCTATTGCATACTAAGAGGATCTTGTTTTATTTTGTTATCATTTGCACCAATGTGACTGATCAGAATTTCAAGCACTAGTAAAATTATTGCTTATTTATTGGTGGAAACCAATGCATGTCCATTAAGAAGATCATTGATGGATACATTTGACAAAGCCTCTACTGATTGAGTATCTTTAATATGAGAATCACTTCTTTTGCATAGAGGTCATCTCATTTTTGTCAACATATTGAGCACATTTGTTCTTAATTGTCTAGAACAACACCAAACATTTGTTCATTAATCTCCACAGATAGGTAACTCTTATGGAATCCTTAATCATTCCTCATTTTGCTTTAATTTTGATTAAATTAAGAAGCCCCTCTTCCAACTGTACTTAAACATAAAATCAGGCAAAACAAATTGTTTTGAGGTTGGCTATGTTCTCATTTAAGCTAAATGGTCTCCCTATCAAGCCAACAATGGAGTTTGGACCTTTGGATGAACAATATTCAAGTGTTTATGCCCATCTAATTACTTCACTTTGTATTTTAACTTTTTAATAAATTTTAATTATACCATAATTAAATTTAATTTGATATTACTAGAAATTATCTTAACTCTTTTAATTTTTTAAATGAATTTTATTTTTAAAAAATTAAATCAAAGAAAATAATAATATAAATATATAATTACTCATATAATAATTTGGGAATTGAGTTATATATTTTACTTATTACTGTTTTTACTATAATATAAGCTATTAAGTTTAGTATAACCTCTAATTCATTAATTTACTTTTTTTATGATAATGGGCTACTTCTAAATTAATTTACACAATTTTTATTGGAGTCAATTAATATAAATAGAAAATTTTATCCTTTTTATAAATATTCATGTCACATTTATTCTTTATTATATAAAAGAAAGGACATTTTAATCTTTTTTTTGGCTATTTTGGTATATATTGTAAATTATTTGTTAATACATTTTAGGTTAAAATTATAAAAGAGAATATGGAATCGTCAAAAAAAGAATCGTTGAATATAACATCCTCTACTCGTGGTAAGTCCGATCTAACATGAAATTACTTTTTTTTCTTCTCAAGCATATGATGGGAATATCCAATATAATTGTATTTTTTACAGTAGAATATTTAAAGAGGAAGGAATTTATATAATAAAATAACATCTTACTGGTGTTAAGGGTAATATTGCTTCGTCCAAAAAAGTACCATTTGATGTATGTGAGACGATTAGAAACTATTTACAGCAACAAGTAAAAAGAATAGGAAAATAAAGAGGCTCATGATATATCTTTTGGAGATGATGAAGCACCACAAATATTAGATAAAGGAAAAAAGAAAGCTACTATTGACATAGATTCTTATTTGTCTCTAAGAATAACTCATAGTTCTTAACCTAGTCTAAAAAGTGTTTTGGTTAATAAGGATGTTTTCTTACGATGTAAAATAGCATAGGCTAGATGGTTCTATCATTCATGTATTCCTTTAAATGTTTTAAATTCACCATATTTTCAAGAAGCAATAGATGCTACAACAACGATAGATCTAAGATTTAAGATACCTTCTTATTATGAGATATATTTGCCTTTGCTTCAAGATTTAAAAAAGAAATGTCAATTAATTATGGATACATATAAGTCTAGTTGGGAATCAACGGGATGCACTATTATGGAAGATGGGTGAACTATTCAAAGACAAAGAACCTTGATTAATTTCTTGGTTTATTGTAAAGTTGGAACAAATTTTATCAAGTCTATTGATGCTTCTGATATGGTAAAAAGTGCTAATGCTTTATCTGAATTATTTTCTGAAATTGTCGAGTGGGTTAGACCAAAGAATGTTGTGAATTTTGTTACATATAATGCAACTAATTATGTATCAGTTAGGTACTTATTACAATTAAAGTATTGGCATATTTATTGGTTTCCATGTGCTACTCGTTGACTATAATGTATTGACTATAGATAAAACTAGAGCAACATTACAATGAGTTTTAGGCTATCCACGTACTTTCATTTTATAATGATATGGAAAGGACTAATAGAAAAATTAATACATGTGCCTTTTTGAAGTTTCTAAGATGAACTATAAATACCATGTTCGCTTCATTTCCATAGAAAGAGAACGTTGTGCATTTTTAGCATAGATATAAGCTCTGATGGGGTCAACAATTTTGTCTGCAATTTGGTATTTCTCTTATCAGTGAATATTTTGATATTCCTTTCTTTCCAAATGGTATATATGGTGATAGTGAATGTTGTTTTGAAGAGAGTAGCATTAGTTTTCCTATGCTTTGAGTTTCAAATGACCCAATTCAGTGTTTTCTCCCAATTGTAACGACCATTATTATTAGGAAACATATGCAGAATTTTGCTCTAAATAGCTTTGGAAACTAACATAGAAAGGAAAGGTGATCTCTATCCTCCATAGCCGTGTTACAAAGTAGACACGTGTCATCTTCATTGCCATACCATTGACTCACGGTTTGAAGCCTATTCTTGATCGCAAGTTATGTGATAAAAGAAGCCTTAGGGTTGACATTATTTCTCCATAAGAGATTAAACCAATAGACTTCAATGGTTTGATCTTAAAACAACTGATAACATAAAAGATTAAAGAATTTTCCATTCTAGTTCAATTTCCAAGTAATAACATCATCACTCTCTAAATCATTTAATCGAGGGAGCTAATTCACCAGAGATTGGAATCACCATGCCATTCTCTATTCACATTATATAATCTCTATAGTCTTTAACAAATTAAAACATTCTGCACTATTGAAATTGAGATGATCCCAAGATCTCCATTCTTTGTAGGGATAGTTACATCACTCCATTTAATTTTGGCATTTGTTTAGTTTTCAGTTTTCCTGTCCATAAGAGGGCCTTTATGATTATGTCCATCTCTTTGATAGCTTTCCTATGTAAAACTATACATGCAGTCGAATGAATATGTAAATTGCTAAGAACAAAAATAATGAGAGTTAGTCTAGTAGTATAAGTTAGAAACCTGTTTTACCATGCCATCACTTTGGATTTCATTCTTTCAATGATAGGTAAGCAGTCATAGTACATGGGCTTGGAAGTTGTGATAGGAACTCCCATATAGCATAAGGTATTTGAGATAATGTCAAAGCCAGTGATTCTTCTTATTTCATCCATGTTCCTCACATCAGCTGAGATGTATAAGCTACTCTCTTTTCCAAGTTATGCTTTAGGCTAGACCATTGAGCATATAAGCTTAAAGCATGCATCATTATATTAATAGAAAAGGCATCAGCTCTGCTCAAAAGTAGCATATCATTAGTATATATGAGATGATTAAGATTGAATTCCTCACATTTGTGATGATATTTAAAGCCTCCACTAGAGAGTATGAGCTTATTTAAAAGTATGGAAAATCCTTCCATAACAAGAGTGAACAAGTATGGAGATAAGGGGTCTCCTTGTTGAATTCCCTTAGCTGGTTTGAAAGGTTTAGAAGGAATACCATTGACTAGCACACTCAAAGATGAAGTTTAAATACAAGTCATAATCCATTGCACAAATTTATGAGGAATTTGCATAGCTTCATGACATAATCAAATGAAGCTCTAGCTTATGTTATCAAAAGCTTTGAAGAAATCAATCTTTATTAAACACCTACCGATTTGTTTTACCAAAATTATAATCCTTCATCAGTTCTTGTATTAGCAGTATATTGTCTCCAATGTTTCAATCAAGCATGAAGGCACCTCGGGATGTACTAACAATTTCAGATATTGCCATCTTTAGTCTTTTAGCTAGGAGCTTTGAGATCACCTTATAGATAGTATTGCAGCATGAGATAGGCCTGAAATCACTCATAATGTGAGGCCTTCGTTTTTTTTGGGACCAAGCAAATATAGGTGTGGTTGATTTTATGAAGTAGCTTAGAAGAGTCAAATAATTCCTAAATTGCCTGAATGAATAACTCTCTAGTGATGTCCCATATTTGTTGGAAAACAATGCAGTAAATTCGTCTGGTCTAGGAAATTTAGAGGGATGTACTATGAAAGAACTCTTTTAATATCTTGTGTAATGATAGAAGAAATAAGAACATCCTTAATTTTGAACTTTTGACGATGATGAGATACAACTTCCTTTATAAATACAATTTTGATTTTTATTGTTACTTCAAGTTTTATATTAGACTTAAATTTATTTATTATTATTTAATTATATAATAATATATATTAGTGTATTTTTATTTCAATAAAATATTTTATTTTTTTATTCATAAATTTTACTTCTTATTTATTATATACCAGTTTAATAGTAATTTAACACCAATCAAACTTTTAAACATTAAATCTTTCCTTTGACCGGATCAATATCCAATTTAGTTTTTAAAACATTGACAAACAAGTTGACAAAATGTAAACTTGCAATAGAAATTGATAGTTGACATATCTGAAACGAAAAACATGTCAGCTAGCCGTTACATGATTCCCAGGGAGATCAGTCTTTCTTTTTCATTCATGAAAGTGTCAACTTATTTTGCTTCTTATGTATCGTGGGCTCTTTTAAGAAGGAAAAAAATTGGAGGGAAGAGCATGATCCATAAATTGCATCTGGTTCAGGTAAGCTATATGATTTGCAAGGATACCATCCGGTTGCTTGATGGCAATGCTATAATCAAGATCTGTGAACCTCCTGCATTTGTCCACTTCATGTTTCACATGCCACTACTTCCAATACAAATCATATTATTCAAGGAAGTGCCAAGTCATACATGCGACTCCTAAATTTCAACAATTCATCCTCAACATTGTACACTATTTCTCATTATTCCAAATAACATGTAAATAATCTTCATACAACTAAATCGTAAAGGGAAATTACATTAAAGGGGTGCTTGGTTAAGGGGTATGAGAATTAATTAATAGGAATGGAATGAATGGTAATGGTTGGTTGGTTATTATGATTGATTGAATAGTTTTTTCATACCCAAGTTTTGGTTAATGGTCCATACCTTCCAAGTATGGGAGGAATGGGATTGATTCCTCCTAGCACTAATTTTTAATTTTTAATTAAATATAATTAAAATGTAATTAATTAATAACTTTAATTATTTAAGATAAAAGCTAATTAATTAAAATAATTACAAAATATAATTAATCAATTAATTAAAATAATTACTAATTAATTAATTAATTAAAATAATTAATCAATATAAAATCTAAATAATTCATTAAAATATAATTAATTAAAGTATAATTAAAATCTAATTAGTTAATTAAAATATAATTAATTACATGATTAATTAAAATGTAATTAAAATGAAATTAAAGTTAATTAATTAAAATGAAATTAAAATTAATTAATTAAAATTAATTAATTAATTAAAATGCAATTAATTAATTAGTTAATTACAATAAATTAAATTAATTAAGATATTATAATTAATTACAACAAATTAAATTAATTAAGATAAAATCTAATTAA
>JAOQMR010000006.1:16443195-16455307 GCA_027563865.1 Erythroxylum pelleterianum | reverse complement strand
GATTTATCCCAGTAATTAGATTAACATACATATTGATCCAACTTTAAATGTGGGGTTAAATTGATAAAACAGATATATTATATATTATATTTTAAAATTTAAATTTTATCTTATTTTATAATACTAATTAGAATTATCAAAAATACCAATAAATGTTCAACTTGGTAATTTGTTAAAAATAATTCTATGTTAATCAACTTAGAAATTGGTATTTTTACATATTAACTCACACATTATAATGAAATAATTACAATTTTAATATTTTAAAATACAAATGAAAAACTCAAAAAGATAGTTATCCCATATGAAACTCAATGTAAACTTTTTGTTTTTTTCCTTTTTTCTATCTTCCATTTTTTCCATCAACTTAAGTATTTCAGCCCTTTAGCTCTTTCCACGTTGGATTTTTTTTCTCAAAACTACTAAGAATGATAACAGTAATCTATCTAACACAATGTTTGAAAATTATTCACGATTGAATCATAGATAATATTACAATTTTTATCGAATTTTTTAATTGAATAACTTGAAAAATATTATTTATAAATAAAAAAGTTGAATTTACATTATTCCAAATTCTACAAAAACTTTCTTCTCAAGCTAACGACTACGAGACGTTCACTTGTCCAACCTCTAATAATATCTATAGAGTAACGAAAAAGAACTAAAATAATTTGACAGAAAAATATAAGAATACTAGCTCCTTTATGCCTTTTTTCCCTATTTATGGGAAAAGATACTATAGTTTATTTCTAATTAAAATTATAATTTAAGTCTATCTTTAGTTATAATTACAATAAAATTTTAATAAAATCAAATATCTTATACTTAATTCCTGGTTTAAATTGAAATTTCTTTTTTAATTGTTATTTATGTGTTACTCATTGGCTTCCTTAAGCCTCCTGACAAGAGACCCGTTGGCATACCTGACGCTTCAACTGAGACACCACGCTTCCTTGATACCTCACATTGTTGTTAAAGCCTTGTTCTTTAAATTATCTTCTCGGCGCATCACTCCTTTTCTCGGCAAGCCTCATTAGTTCGTTTTTGCCTTTCTTTTCAAATACAACTGTAGTTTCTTAGTGCTCTTTATAAGAATTTTGCTCCTTTTTATTTCGGTTGGCTATTTACTATTATTAAAATTGTTATCCACAATTTTTTTATTTCTTTTAATACACTTTAATTATTCATGGAATTTTCTAGTATTTAGTTTTTATGTTGTATTACTAATTTTATTACTATTATTATTATTATTATTATTATTATTATTATTATTATTCATTTTTATTAGTTTTGGTTTTGTCCTTATTTTTCTATTTACTTAAATATTCGGCGTGCTAGTTTGTACGTATTCAAGTATTGCTTTTGTATCTTGCATCATTATTTTACCTATCACATCTGCATGTGGGTCTACCGAAAACAGCCTCTCTACTATATAGGGGTAAGGCTGCGTACTATCAGACCTCTTCAGACCCCGCTTCACTGCGAGATTTTAAGCTAGGTGTGATGACTCTATTTTCATTCTATGTAAGCTTAGGATCCATTTCTTTAATGTTTATCTATTACAGTGGATTCTTTTTTTTAGTTAAATCATGTAGCACTATCTTTAATTTTAATATCCCATGAGAGGACTCATATACCTCCATTGATAACTTTATAAGTAGTAGATATGGGGATAAAATGATTTTTGTTTGTTAAACATAGATATATCAAAAAATACATTATAAGTAGTAAGTTTGCATATGACATGAAACTTTATCATCTATGTTTAGGGTATTGTCCAATTATAACTAGAAGATTTATTTTCCATTTAAGAAAGATCTGAGTTCCTTTAAATCCAATCAAAGGGAAAGACACCTAATGTAGCCATTGCGACACTAGTCCCACACTTTAAAGGTCTCGTGGGAAAGAATATCCAAAGAGTTGCCTTATCTATTAGGAATTTTGTCACTTTAAAATTTGTAGTATTTTCTTTCACGACCATCATACCTTTTTGAGGGTTATATTAGCTTAGCACTTTCTCTTTGTCAATTATAATTTTCCTTCATATTTATTTTCTTTTGATATCAATGTCTATTATAGTATTTACTTGATTATTTTATACATACATCTTTAGTTGAGAATTGTTTTTAAATATCTTCTCTACAAATGATAATATTAATGATTCATATGGGTCTTCTTTCTCATCTTTTCTAGTCTAGAGCCCTTAACTTTTGCCAAAGATCTGTCTAGTTTGTCTCTCTTGAGGGATGTTTATATAGGTAGACATTTCCATGCCTTTTAATAAATTGCTCTAAATGTCCCCATTTCAATATCTCACTGATGACTTGTCAAAGGTTTTTATAAGTTTTGGTTTCATGGCCATAATCTTGGTGAAGTTTTATTTGGATTTCTTCCATAATGACATTGTTTAAGGGGTTTGCTAGGTCCCATTCCCTAATTATGTTTAAAACTTGATTTATGCACGCATTTAGCATAGGCTATTATAATTATATTCTTCCTCACTATTTACTATCTTCCCTTGGATGTTCAATGACTATGTTTCTCTTAGTAGACCTAGTGATTATTTTCTCTTAATTCTACAATGAAAATGCTATCTGTACCTATTGTGTTGCTTATGTTTTACAGACCTATTTTGGCGCTTTATATATGGCTTTACTTCCTTTAGGTCAATGTACCTTATAGCCCTTTATTGAACCTCCTTATAGGTATATGTCCTATATATGTGCTAGGATTTATAAGGGTTTATATCTTTTTAATCCTTCCTCAAATGCAATAGTTGTTAATGGATTGAATATAGGTATTTATATGACTTTAAGGTTGAACTATAGTGTGTAATCTCAAAGGGTCTCACCTAATTTTTTTATTATCATAATGAAAGTTACTAAGTGGCAAGGTTTGGATCGATTATTGGAAAAAAGAGAGAGAGAGAGTCTTAAACTAGTTTTTCAGTTGTCTAAAGTCTTGTATTGAGCTTATAGAGAATGTTTAATACCAATCTTTTCCTAATCATATCAAATTAGATAAGAAAGCATAACAATTATTACATCTAATGTCTGATAGTGTTATAGCATAAGATGCCATTATAGCACTCTAATGGTGTTTACTTGAATTTTTAATAGCATAAGATGCCATTATAGCACT
This sequence comes from Erythroxylum pelleterianum, assembly GCA_027563865.1. Lineage (NCBI taxonomy): Eukaryota > Viridiplantae > Streptophyta > Magnoliopsida > Malpighiales > Erythroxylaceae > Erythroxylum > Erythroxylum pelleterianum. The sequence continues at coordinate 16,452,163 of JAOQMR010000006.1, read as the reverse complement.
CTAATGGTGTTTACTTGAATTTTTATTATAGAGGTATGGGCTTTCAAAATAAAAACAGATGGTCTTTTAGTTTTACTCTTATGATACAATAGGTGATTTAGGTCTACGATGTTTTAATATGGGTAGGCCTAGGACATTCTTTTGATTTGCATTCTTTTGCAAAGTAGGGGTTTACTATTGCCTCATTTGGTATTAGTTTCATCTATTAGTTGTTATAGGCTGATTCGGACATAACCTCGTGGATATCTGCAAGTGTAGGCTTGGATTAGAGAATCCAACTATAGCTAATACTTTTTGGTGTAAGTTTCGGATTATTGCTAATAAACTAGTATATTCAAAGTGTGAAGAAAATTTTAAAAGAGGAGCTGGTGGGAATGAAGGTAGTTGCAAAGAAGGGAGAAATGGGGTCTAAGGAAGGTTGTATGAGGATGCGGGACTGCAAGTTCCATTCCTTTTTAAGATAAAAAGAAATATGTGGTTTTGTGATTCCTAATTACATGCTTACCAAGATCAACTAATCATAATCCTATAATGGGCACCAAACGGTATGTATAAATTTTTAAATACCTAAATTCTTATAAAACGGTGCAAATTACTTCCTAACATTGTGTAAAAGGTCTAAGTTAGCCCTTGACATTATTTTTGGTACTACTTTCAATTTAACATTTATAAAATTGTACTATTTTCATCGTAAAATCTAACTTCATAAGGCCTTTGTTGGTTGCTCGTTATTAGGTTGTTAAATAAGTTGATATGGCATGCCAGTTAATTAAAAATCAATTTAATCTTAAACATAACCCATCCTTCTAGTATCATTTTTTTTTGTGTTGCAAAGGAAGATGGACCAATGGAGCAATATGAGACAATAGGGTAAAAGAAGGATCGAGATTGAGAGTGGCATAAAGACAAATTTTCCTTATGACAAAGAGGTATCCCATTGACACAAATGTATTTTATAGGCAACTAATTTGCCTCACATAACTTCTCAACCCTTCATTATATATGTTAATTCCAAATCATTCGACAATCTCTTAAACATTTTGGGACACTTCCCCAAACTCCTTTTTGATTCATCTATTGGATACCAAATATAAGTAATACCTATTTTCTTTCTTCAAGCATTGAACCAATAACTCTAGGCACATAATTTAGTAATAATTTGCATAAGAAACAATATAAACCTCCTTCTGAGTAAACATATCCCTTTTAAAACACCTATAGCATATCCCTTTCTTCCCTTTATAACTCTTATTTCCCCTGTGCAACCCTTAGCTCTTCTTCTCCAAACTCATCATTGTCATTAATAATCCAAGACCAACACCTTCATTTGATTCAACACTTCAAAAGGTGACCTAGTGTCATTTATTCCCTTCAACCATTATGTTAAGACAATCCTTAGAATCCTTAAGGTTGGAAACTTGTAAGGAAGGGTACTTAATATTAACAACATACTCATTTGATGCCTAACCTTGAGTCAATTCATTAGAAATCCTCAATTTTGATGAACCTTAATTCTTATTATCAAAACTATCATAATTCATGTTTTTTCCCTCAGTCATCTCCGACAACTCCACTGGCCTATCTTCCTCTGCCACACACAAAATACAAACCGTTATTAAGATAATATGTTATGTTTTAAGGTTAAACTGATTTTTAATAATTATAGCATTGATGACTCTCCTAATTCTTCTGCATCACAAGTAAAATAAATTTAATGTCTTAATAATTTAAATAATTATACATTTAGATAATATCTTTGAATAAGTTTTAAATTAAAAGTTCAAGACAACATCTAGATAATCTAAGTTATCCAACTAGCAGGTCACACTAGTTAATTTGACAGTCTAATAGTGGAAAACTAATAAAAACGTAAGAGCTTGATTTTAGGATGTAAATAATACTATTTTATAAATGTTCAGGTACAAAGTTATATCAAAAATAATGATAAAGACTAACTTGCACCTTTTGCTAAACATTAGGGACAATTTGCATCTTTTGTCCTAAATTCTTTTGGGCTTAAGCATAAACTCAACTATATGACACTAAGGTTATCGTATTATTTTTTTCAAGAACTTCTCTCAAAAGACTTACAAAATCAAGTGTAGAATGTTTTTCAATGTTTGGTCTCGTATGATCAAGATGGTGAATATTAACAGGAGAAAATGTTATATTTTAGTAAGCTAAGTAAGAAATAAATGTTAGATAATTTCATTATGTGGTCCATATATTTTGGTTTAATCATTTAAGTATATTAAATCCCATTAGTTATTTGAATAAGAGATATTAGGTTTAATTAAAATAAATAATATGATGTATTTACGTTGATGGAACGTAATGAAAAGAGGTGTCGTTTGAATTTTAAATGATAACTACTTCCTCTCTCTCTCTCTCTACCTATAAAGTCTTTCATGTATCTCTCTCCATCAGACAATATACGGAAAATAATGAAACAAAGGCAAAGAGAGAGAAAACACAATCTAAGAATATCTTGTAGAAGATTATTGAAGATTATCTGTTCAAAAAGTATCAAAAATACGATGGATCAAGTACGTTCATGTTATTATGAAAACTTATTAGATTCTCAGATCTTGTAATTTATCATGTAAGAAAGATTAACATGTGGTATTAGAGCCATGGATTTGAGAATCAATAATTTTCCATTTAAGATATTAAATCAAGAATTATTATAATATAATTATATACATGATATATATGATCAAGAAGATATTTTATAGTGATTTCCTTACCAATTACGGCATTTTTTGGTTTTAAAAGGAAACAATCATGTCTTTTCTCTTTCTTCTATACTCTTCTCACTTTCTTCTATACGGAAGATGATAAATGTTTTATTTCCTCCAAAATCACGTTATCTAGATGACGAAGGAAAGGAAAGACAATATTAAACACGTAAATGGAATTAACAACGCCATTAATTGCATTCAATATAAATGTTTTCTTTTATCTTACGTTTTTTTCATTAATGATGGTTCCATTAATGGACATAAAAGTTTCTCTCTCCCATTGATTGCGTTTCTCTCATCCATTCTCCCCGTGTTTCATTTGTTTCTTTTATAATGCCTCTTTAATGCTTCATCAATACCTTTATGTCTACTTTTATTAGTTTCCATGATGAATTAACATCTTTAGATGCATTACTTGCTTTGATTTCTCTTAAGCCTCTTGCGTCATTAAATGCCATAGGTTTTAATTGTAAACTTTGATGTATGATCTTAGCATCATATATTAATAATTGTTAATGTAATAAAGTACTTATGTGTATGTTCAAGAATTAGTTTCAATATGACTTCGATTATCATTTATTTAATTTGATGTTTATATACTGAATAATTTGTTAGTCATCAAAGTGGCCAAATTAGAAGGTTTTACAAATATCAAATTAAAATAAGTATATATAGTTACCCATGATAATGTGATGCTTATGATTGTAATGACATAATGATATATTTAATGGGTATACTAAAGTTCATTGATACTAAAATATTTAAGAATCACCCAAAGGTTGATTAGTTAATTTTATATCAATGAGTATAATCGTGATTAATTAGTATACTTTATTAGATATATTTAGTATATACAAAGATAACTAATATATCTAATCAGAGTATGCATGATTATCAATTATGTAAATACTACTAAGCATCAATTTATGCGTTTAATATATTGTTGTTTTATCCAAAGGAAAACCACAATATATGTTTATTGTTGATATATTTGTTATTTAATTTTAATTATGTATTTAAATTATGATTCAAAGCATTAACGTAGAGTATTTCTTATATAAATTTTGCAGCATTTAATTCTATTGCTATCCAATCAAAAGCTTCATCTATTGTAAAGTTTAATGGGCTTAACTTTAATGAATGGTGTGAACAAGTTCAGTTTAACCTAGGAATCCTAGGTCTTGACTTGGCACTCCAAATTGATAAACTCGTTGCACTTACTAATAATAGCAGTGCCGAAGAACGATCTTTTCATGAACGTTGGGAAAGACTGTAGCTAGCAACATTAAGGCTACAATTCCCAGTACTGAAAATGCTAAGGTGTATCTTAAGCTTGTTAAAGATATTTATCAGTTTGATTCGACTGATAAGTCTCATGCTGGAAACTTAATGGGTATGTTGACCACCATAAAGTTTGATGGTTCTCGTACTATGCATGAGCATGTTATTGAAATGATAAATACAATAGCAAGATTGGTATTGAGTGAAAGTTTCCTTGTGCAATTTATTATTAATTCTTTACATCCTGAATATGGTCCATTCCAAATGAGTTACAATACTATTAAAGACAAATGGAATGTGAATGAACTGCAAAGTATGTTTATTCAAGAGGAAGCAAGGCTTAAGAAATAAGGGATTCACTTAATTAATCTCGTGGGTAATCAAGGAGCTAGAAAGAGGTTCAAAAAGGAGCAAAGAAAGGGAAAGGTTGTATTACATAAGGGTAATGCATCAACTTCAATCTCTAAGAAGGAACCAAGGATAGATGTCATTTCTATAAGAAAATTGGACACTATCAGAAGGATTGTCTGAAACGTAAGGCATGGTTTGAAAAGAAAGGTAAGCCTAGTACTTCAGTATGTTTTGAATCTAATTTAGTAGAAGTTCCTTATAATACTTGGTGGATTGATTGTGGATGTACCACTCATGTTACTAATACGATGCAGGGATTCCTTATGATCCAAACTGTAAACCTAAATGAAAATTTTGTCTTCATGGGAAATTGAGCCAAAGCTACAGTTGAAGCCATTAGAACTTACTGTTTAAGTTTAGATATAAGACATCATTTAGATCTTTTCGAAACCCTTTATTGTTAGACCCCAAACGTTTTCTTAAAAGTTAGAACTACTGAATGAGGAATGTGGATAGATTCTTGTTTTTCTTTGGTTCTTTTGGTAGATAAGAGATGTTGAAATGGGAACAATCAAGGTGAAGGTTAGAAGTGAAATGAAAGTAAAAAGGAAGTTGAATATGTGTAGTAAAGGTGATTTTGGTATGAGTTGTGTAAGAAAAGATTTTGAATTAAAGAGTTGATATGGAAAATGTTCACTGAGTATGCTTCATTCTTTTAGCCACAACGTTTTCTCTAGTTATCCAAACAAGATTATTCTTAATTTGGATTAAAATAGAAACATATGGCTACATTTCTTATGAAGATATCAAATTTCAATTCGGTCTCTAAGAGTCTCAAATTTTGGCAAGAGGTTAAGATTTGGGTGCAGTACGTTGGTGTATGAATTGAAAATTTGTCTTCGAAATTTAGGGACAAATTTGGGATTGATATAAATAGATTTTGGTAATGTTGCCTTCTGGAAAGTTGTAGATCTTTCTTTTATCTTTCTAACGGTATATAGTATGAAAATTTAGACATCTGAGCGGAAAGTTATGATCTTTATAAGTGCAAATGTTTTGAATTAAAATTAAGACAAAATTCTAAGACAAATTTTTAAGACGAAGTTTTAAGAAGAAATTCTAAGACAAAGTTCTAAGACGAAGTTTTAAGATGAAATTGTAAGACGAAGTTTTAAGACGAAATTCTAAGGCGAAGTTTTAAGGCGAAGTTCTAAGACGAAGTTCTAAGATGAAGTTTTTAGACGAAGTTTTATGACAAAATTCTAAGACGAAGTTTTAAGACGAAATTCTAAGAAGAAATTTTAAGACAAAGTTTTAAGACGAAATTCTAAGAAGAAATTTTAAGACAAAGTTTTAAGACGAAATTCTAAGACGAAGTTCTAAGACAAAGTTTTAAGACGAAGTTCGAATATGAAGTTACTGTTCATCTTCTTTTATCTTTCCAACGGTATATAGTATAAAAATTTTGGACATCTGAGCGGAAAGCTATGATCTTTATAAGTGGAGACATTCTGAAGTGAAATTAAGATGAAATTCTAAGACAAAGTTTTAAGGTGAAATTCTAAGACGAAGTTTTAAGGCGAAGTTCTAAGACGAAGTTTTAAGACGAAATTCTAAGACGAAGTTTTTAGACAATGTTTTAAGACGAAATTCTAAGAAGAAGTTTCAAGACAACGTTCTAAGATGAAGTTTTAAGACGAAATTCTAAGACAAAGTTTTAAGACGAAATTCTAAGATGAAGTGTTAAGACGAAGTTCTAAGATGAAGTTTTAAGACAAAATTCTAAGACAAAGTTTTAAGAAGAAATTCTAAGATGAAGTTTTAAAACGAAGTTTTAAGACAAAATTCTAAAACAAAGTTTTAAGACAAAGTTTTCAGACGAAGTTCTAAGATGAAGTTACTGTTCATCTTCTATCTTCTGTTCCATTTTTGATCCTTTAGAAGATTGAATTTGTCTTCGACATCTCATGAAAGTTGTATATCTCGAAGTCTTCTTTCCAATAGTCTAAAAACGAGATCAATCCGACGTTGTTTGTGAAAGTTATGGAAATCGCGCCAAAATAGGTTCAATTTGATTGAGGTCTTAAACATGGTTGCTTCATTTGACCATAACTTCTTCACTAGACCTCCGAATGACTTGATTCTTGAACCATTGGATTTGTAAGACATTGCTCTACATCTCCGTCAAAAATTGAAGGCATCTGAAATGAAGTAAGAAAGATTGAGTGAAAAACATGGGATGGGTACAGTGAGTGTGCTCTTAAAGGATATGAACTGGTATTATTCCACTGAACATACTTCAATATTTTGATGATTTCTGGAGTTCTGCTAATCCAAATGAGATGATTTTTAACTTGTGGTAAACTAGAGACATAGAGTTACAAATTATCTGAAGAAAGTGAACTGTAACGTGTTAAGTCAAAATTGACTTTACGTATTGAAAGATTTTGATGACAAACAAAAGGAAGAAAGCAGACGAAATACATATTAATAAAAATCAGACGAAGCAGAAAACAGAAAGCAGAAATTCAGACTAAGAAGAATTGAGTCAAAGCTTAGACGAAAAGCAGGCGAAACAAAAGCAGACGAAAGGCTTAGAATAAAACAGACGGAAGGCCTTTGGATACAAAAACAAACGGAAGCTATTTAAAAATTTCAGACGGAAGCCTTACACAAAGCTAGACAAAAGAAATGCAGACGTAAGTCTTATGGAAAGATAGACGGAAGTTTAGCGGAAAAAAAACAGACGAAGGCGTTATATAAAAAACAGACGATACAAAAACAGACGATACAAAAGAAGACGGAAGCGAAAAGCAGATGGAAGTATCAGTCTGAGGAAGTTACAGAGATCAACTGATTAACCGTTTCTTTCAAGAATCAAGAAGCAGTTATTCAAAGAAGCAGTTGAAGACTCGACTATAAATATGAGTCGAGATAGAAGATTGAAATAATTTTTGACACATAGACTTTTGAGATCTGTTATATTGCGCGATCATTGTTAAAGCAATACTCTCTGTAACAAGCTCTATATCCCTTTCAAGTTTGAAAGTTCTACAGATAGCCTGAGGAGGCTAAGTGTAAAAGAATACTGACTGTGAAGAGACCTGAAGAGGCTCAGCTAAAAGAATACTTGTACACTTTTTGAGAGATAGTGAAATCTCAGAAGGATTTCTGAGGACTGGACGTAGCCCACGGTTTGGGGTGAACCAATATAAAATTACTGTGTCAAACTCTCTTAACTCTCTCTATTTTCATTACTACGATTCTTGATATCTCATATACACAAGTTCTTAGAAAATTGTTTTCTAACAAAGGTGATATTATTTCCGAAACGAATAAGTTTGCATTCTTAATCAACAAGTTTTCTTAAAGAAGGAATTAACGAAAAAGTTTACACAATTCAACCCCCCTTCTTGTGCGCTGTTTATCATTGTACTAACGTGTGATTAACTTCACTTTTTGCTATAACTTCTTCACCCGACATCCAAATGACTTGATTTTTGAACAAATAGACTCATAACATATTATTCTTCATTTCCACCAAAAATTATAGCCATATGAAACTGATTGTTGTTGAATTTAAGATGAAAATGTTGAGGAGTACTGGAATACAAAAAACTGAGATGATTTCACTAAACATACTTCGGTATTTTGATCAGTAGGTATCAAAATGAATGACTCTTGATTTAAATTAAACTAGAGACATATGGATACAAATTGTCTGAAGAGATCGAATTTTAATTCTATCTCTAAAAATTCCATAATCTGACTTGAAGTTGAAAACAAAATACAGTTATAGTTCAAAGAACAATCCAAAGTAAATTAAGTATAACTTTTGAAATACTGAATCAAATTGTATGATCTTAGTGTCATTAGAAACGTAAGACATTGGAAAACAATTTTATAGAAGAAAGTATTGCCTAATCGTGTCATTTACTTTATCAGAATGATGACGTAAAGTTGACCCAAAATCATGTTGTTAGAAAACTCTAAAATGGTCATTTGGTTGTGCACAACCGTGATTAATTTGATTGGTATTTGCAGGCGTGCTTTCTCTCTTCTTCTTCACCGAACGTCTCTTCTTCTTCTCTCCTTCTTTCTTTCATTATTTCCAGATTTACTCACTCCTAAATCATCTATTTTGCATTTCTATATCCAATACAACCTCTAAACAAGTCAAATTCAAATTTACACTTCAAACATAAAAAATCTGAAATTTTACATATACTTCCTCTCTCTAATGTAATTTTTTCCAGATTTTTCTTACTTCTATCTTCTTCAATTAATACATAAAACACTTAAACCAGTTCTTCTAGCTTAATTTCAGCTTAACAACACAAATCAAATTAAAAATCCAAGGTTTAATCTTAAACATCAAAAATCAGATTCTCATACATGCAAATTCCAGTTTCTGCATTTTTTTCACTATCTACTTTCATCTGATGCATTTCTTCCACCTTTCTACACTTTCATTTCATAAAAAACTTATCATTTTTTTTGGTAAATCAGAAAAATCAAATAAATAATAAAAGATATATACAAGAAAGTTCACAGCCTCAGCCTCAAAAAAGGCTTGACCAGCACAACCGCAAGAC
>JAOQMR010000006.1:16306586-16318247 GCA_027563865.1 Erythroxylum pelleterianum | reverse complement strand
TGCTAATTAATTCCACAAAAATAACATAAATAATCTATCAATGCCTCAAAATTCATTTAAATCATGCTTAGCTTCTTTCAAAATCAAGACCTTTTCTAATCATGTAATTGAAGGAATTTGCTTGCACTTCCTTCTAGAGAAATGTTCTTCATGGTCTTAATTTTCTAATGACATCCAAAATCATTCAATTTAGTTCAGAAATCTGAAAGCTATACCTCAAACATTTCCAAACTGTTCTTATACTGAAACATTATTCTGTGCTCAATTTCCATCCAAAAATTGACTTTCTTAGAGATTGAATTAGAACTGGATTCCATCAAACAATTTGTAGCCTTATCTCTCTAGTTTAATCCAAATCAAGAATCATCTCATTTGGATAACTAGAGATCAAGTTATGGCTAAAACACCAAAGCATACTCAATGAACATTTTTCAACTGCACTTTCCAGCTTTTAACTCCCAATATTTCACATATAATCCATCTTGTATCTAAACCATCTTTTCCATTTCATTTCAATTTCATAAATTCTTCTTTTCTTTACACATAGATAATTGTTAATAATTTCTCATTTAATAGTCCTAGCTTACAGAAAGGTTCGGGGTCCAACATGCTCCCTGCAACTGGTCAAATAGAACATCAATTTGGGGTAGAGGATACTTGTTCTTAATAGTCACCTTGTTAAGTCTCCGGTAGTCAATACACTTCTGCCATATTCCATCCTTCTTTTTAACAAATAGAATCGACGCTCCCCATGGTGACGAACTCGGTCTTATATACCCCTTCTCTAACAGCTTTTCCAACTGTTCCTTAAGCTCCTTCAGCTCAACTGGAGCCATTCTATATTGTAGTATAGAAATAGGTGCTATACCAGGAATCAAGTCGATGAGAAACTCGATTTTCCTCACCAGTGGCAAACCAGGTAAGTCCTCTGGAAACGCGTCTGAAAATTTTCTCGCAACTGGAAAACCCTTTAACCTCCCTTTATTCACATCAATGTCCACAACATATGCCAAGAAGGCTTCATACCCCTTTCTCATCATCTTGTCAGCTAGCAAAGCCGAAATAATTCTTGGTGATGGTGTTTTCCTGTCCCTCTGAAAATCACCTTCTCACTGTTGCCCAGGTCAAATTCCACCTCCTTAAGGCTACAATCTAACTTTGGATGATACTTCTCCATGGCATCCATTCCAAGTATAACATCTAAGCTTTTTAGGTCTAGAGGTAGTAAATCCACTACTAGTCTAGCACCATCAATGAAAAGCTCACAACTTCTATATTCTTGACTTATTATTACATTCCTCCCTAGAGGAGTACTAACAATCAAAGAGCTATCCAAAGGCACCGAATTCACATAATGTAATGCCATGCTTGCATAAACAAAAAAATGTGTGAAACCAGAATCAATTAGTAAATACACTGCTGAATTAAATAACTGGGCCATATCCGTAACAACTTCAGGTGCGACTGTAGCTTCCTCTCTGGTCATGGAAAATGCCCTTGCCTTTGCCTGACCCCTTTGCCTTCCTGGAGGAATAGCCTTCCATGCAGCTCCAGAACTACCCATCTCAGTAACTGGCCTGGTTCCCACTGTTTCTGCTCTCCTTGGGGCTTGCAAATGCAACCTCTCTTGCCTTGTTACTTGGGGACAGTAGCTGATCATGTGTCCCTTCTTTCTGCATCGAAAACATGCTCCAAGTAACTTGAAGCGCTCTCCCCTGTGAAGCTTCCCGTAATGTTCACATTGGGAGTTCATATTCATGCTCCTCCACACCCTGCTATTGCCCACCACAGTTGAGGCTTGCACTGAAGCTGCCCCTGATTGCTTGTTCTTAGCAGAGGCATTACTGTCCACCTCACTCTGTGTATGGAAGCTCTTCATACCCCTCTCAGGCATTGGAGCACTTACCCCTTTTTTGGAAAACTGCTCTTGGTTCTTCCTCTTCTTGCTCACTTCATTCTTTATATTCTCCAGTTTTTCAGCCTGAAGTGCAGCATCTACCAGTTGCTGGTAGTCACGGAAATTGTGAATTAAGACTTTCTCCTTGATCTCCAAATGAAAACCTCCCTCAAACTTACGACGCTTGTCCCCCTCATTCTCCACAATGTTGGCTGCATAACGGGAAAGCTGGGTGAACTTCAGCTCGTACTCACTCACACTCATGTTCCTCTGTGTGAGATTCAGAAACTCCCTGGCCTTCTCTTGTATATAAACCCTCGAGAGGTACTTCTTTCTGAACACTTCCACAAAGTCTCTCTATAACAACACCAGAGGCATATCCTAACTATGGGGCACTGATTTCCACTAATGAAATGCGTACCTCTGTAGCAAGCTCACTGCATAATCCAGTTTCTCCTCATCAGAGCACTTCATTTGAAGCAGGACTCTCTCGGTCCTCTTTAACCATGCTTTGGCATCTTCCAGATTTGTGGTACCATTAAAATCTACAGCTTCGTACTTGCGGAGCTTATCATACTGTCTAGTCCTCTCCACTAGAACTTGCATTGGAACTTGTGACCCTTAACCCATGGCATAAGTGAAAGCCTAAGCAAAGGCTTGAAAGAAATGTGGATCTATGGGGTTTGCTTGAGGCATAAGAGGAGGCAGTGGAGGCACCTCATGTTGCACATTAGGTGCCTCAGGATCCGGAGCAGAATGTGTCCCGCATCCTGTGGGACATAGGATTCGTCCGTGCTCCCTTGGCGAGAGCAAGATCGAGTCATAGCTCCTCAAGTTCTCTTTCGAGGTGGCATTTTCATTCCTTCAATATAAAACCATTTAAAATCTTCAATTCACGTAAAACAATTTCAAATAAAGTAAAAAAATTCAAATCATATAAAATAATTTCAAATCATGTGAAACAATACAAAAACAATGCATGTTTATTTCATGTCTTAACCTACCCATTTCGTGCCTAGGATACCCCTAAACCTAGTCACTCTTATACCATAAGTGTTGGGACTCCGCCCTTGCGAGTCACGTGCCCGACGTCCCAAGTAACATCTGAATGCGCATCCCATAAGGGTGGCGTGCCCACACCAGTCAAACATCAAAAACAAACTCAGATCTCCTATTTCAGAACAGATTTTGGGAAACCTCAAACCTGAAATACAATTTGACTTCTTCAGAAAATTTGTTCCTAATTGTCTTAAGTTTCTAATGACACCAAAATCATTCAATTTGATTTAGAAATCTGAAAGTTATAGCCCAAATATTTTAGAATTGTTATTAAACTAAAATAGTACATTGTACTCAACTTCCATCCAGAAATTGATAGTTTTAAAGACTGAACTAAAATTCACTTTCTTCAGAGCATTTATAGCTCTATGTCTATAGTTTATTTAGAAATAAGAATCATCTCATTTGGAACTCTACAGATCAAGATATAATCCAAACACCTCAATATGTTCAGTAAACTATTCAGTTCATGCACTTCCAACTGGTACCCTTATTTTGATTCAATCAATATTTTTCAAATCAATACCAAAAGCTATAAATTTTTATGGAAAGATATAGAAATGCGTTAGGAATCCATTAGTTCAAAAATCAGGCCATTTGGAGGTGGGATGACAAAGTTATGGTCAAAAGAGTGGAACATGTTTAGGTTTGGAGAGACCTGCGGGTCGCGATCACGACTTCCCTTTTTTTTTCTTCCTCTAACCTGTTTTGGTAAAAAAGGGCATAACTTTCACTAGAGATATTGGATCAAGGTTAGTCAAAGACTGTTGTAAAGAAAACTTCTAGACCTACAACTTTCATGAGGACTCTGAAAAGATATTTTACCTCCAAAAGGGCAAAATTTCCAATCAATGTAACTATCTCGAATGTCCATCGTATACAACATCACAAACTTCTAATGATCATATCTCTCAACTCGGATGTCCAAAAATTTCATACTATATAGCATTAGAAAGCTAGAAAGATAAACTACAACTTCCAAGAAGGCAACTTTATCTAATTCAGCCTAGATCAATACAATTTTTCCCTTGAAGTCAAAATACACATTTTTACCCCTACGAAAAACTTGAAAATGTAATGTACAATTTGGAAATGTCATGGGCAAAACATAATCATATCTCATTAACATAAAAAGATGAAAGTTTTTACAAAGCTTTAATAGGCATTTCAAGCTACAATACATCAATATCTCAAAATTCCAAAATACAAAAGATACATGAACAATAATTCGCTCAAAATAGGACTAAAGCCTTACAAATCTAACTTAAAATACAAAAAGATGCAAATTTTGGAGTGATGCCTCGGCTCTCTTTCACTCGATCTCTTACTCGTTACCTGAAGACGGGTTGAAAAAGGGGGTGAGCTTAAAGCTCGTGGGTAACAATTTTATAATCGGTAACCAGCAAAAACCATTGAAATATTCATTTCTATTGTAAAAAGTCACATTGAATCATAAAGCACATATTTCTCAAATTCTCAACCAAATTCACAATAATGCAAATCATGTATGCATCAATCTTGTCAACATGTCATGAGCACCTAAGCACATTAAAATGGTTTGGGTGGACCTAAAAACAGAACATACTACACATTTTTACATAATGGTCCTATGTAGAACGTACGATCGCAATCTCACTTAATGGTTTTGTGTAGTCGTGAACTTAGGGGAGTCCATGAAGGAGCTCCATGCCGCTAGTGGGCAGGCGGAAGAAACCTTTTTGTCAAAGTGCACTTGATATAACTTAGGGGACCACCACAAACCCACATAATCATGCATTTCATAACTTGTAAACATGTTGCCCAAAATGACACTTTTTTTAAACTTGATTTCATAAACTTGATATCCTTTCAAAATAATTTTCATTTTTCATTTCATAATTCAAAACATAATTCATATACAAAATATGTAGCATATTCTCAAAGCATTTAAAGAGCAATAAATACACATTTAAAAAATACTCCCTCCGATTCATAATAAATGTCGTTTTAGTGAAATGCACACTTATTAAGATAGTTAATGAAATGTCTAATATACCCTTATTAATTACATGTTAAAGTGCCTTGAAAATATAATCCGTGTAATCTGTGTAATTAAGATGTGAGAGAAATTAAAGGTTAATTTTGGAAGTAAAACTATAAACATGCATACGAAGTCAAGAATGACACTTATTTTGAATAATTAAGATGTATCTAAAACGACACTTATTATGAATCAGAGGGAGTAGTTGAAATCATTTATTTCTATTTCTTGAAAGAAACATTAATGGCTTATTACTAAATTATAAAAATGTAACACACCTTGAGTTTCCTTCCTGATAACTTGCTCAAATGTGCCTCTCCTCCGGCTCCTCTTGTCTTTCTTGATTTCCTTTTCATAAGCAAAATTTCCAAATTCAATAGGGTTCCTAAATTGAAAACCCACAAAGCATATTCAATAAAATTGATACTAGAATACTTAAACCCATGCAATTCTTAAGCTTCATGAATCAAAACCCTTCCAAAAATTAAAATGATGAAAATTCGAACTTACCTTGAATCTTCACCAAATAACAAGATTGTTAGCTCAAATAGAAGCTCCTCTTCCTCTTTCTTTTTCTCTTCTTGAACAACCTCAAATTCTCTCTTGAAAAGTACGAAATGAAAAAACCCTAACTCAACTTCCTTCCTTTCTTACAAAAATCGAAACACTTAACTCTCCTTTCTCATTTTAGATGTTCTTTGCTTCTTTCTATCTTCAATTCATGATTTTCCTCCTCTCCAAAGCAAGACAACATTTTCCTATTCCTATTTTACCCTTAATGAATGCTAAAAGTCCACTTTACCCTTCCTTTATACCTTATGTCTTTTTAAACTTAAGTAAACTACCAAAAATTCCTTTTTTGCATTCTTACCACTTTTAATTTAACTAACCCAAGAAATAAATTCTACTAACATAGACATAAAAAAATTAACTCCCAAAAATTCATCTAGCCAAACTTCATAATTATTTAAATTATGCTTAACTAAAAAAAATCGAAAGCTAACATCTTTTTCCTCTTCTATCTATTAAGACCCTAATCAATTAAAACAACAAAGATAAAGATATAAGAAGCATTGCAATAATTTGCTTAAGTCTTGATATACTTGATTTCTTCTTACTCTTAGTTCTTCACTTAAATTGAATATGTTCTCCATTTTGCTCATTTTCTTCGTCCTTTGATTGTTCAATTGGTTCTTTTGATCACTAACCTTTCCATTAAACTTGATCTTTTATATATATTAACTTACCAATATTTGCAAGGGTTAAAATATTATTAGTAATATATTTTATTATCATCAAAATTATGGGATAGAACCTCTTTTGGTGGAACAGTCTCTCCGTTTTAATGATGATTTTTTATATGATATTGAAGAAAATAAATGACAATGAGTGAATTTATCTTCATGATAACGCAACTTGTAATGCATGCTTCCAATTAAGTCATACATCATGAAATGATCAAGTTTTAATATCACCTTTCTGTCTCCCTTTTTTTAACATATAAGGTATATGATTAATAAATCCATAAGTGTCAAAAAGGAAAAAAAAAAACAAATAACTCTCCTCTCGCCTTTTACAAAGATTCTATCATATGGGCAAAGTTCTCATCAAAAAATCTATAAAAACAAAGAGCAATGTTTATTATCCTCATATAACATTTTCAATCCTAAATATGTATGCAAGTCAATATGATTACATTTTATCAATATAAAAGTAAGGATGTACCTCTTTTAATGAACTACCAATGGTTACCTCCTTTGCATCCTTGGTTCAACAATTGGTATTTTGATACCAACCTCCTTATTTGGCTTATGTGAGGGCTCTTGGTGATTTTTCTCAAGTCAATTATTGGAGATACCATTGTTGTTCCTTATTTGATATCAATCGAGGTGATAACAATTATTGGTTTTCCTTTGATGCTACTTAATATTGACATAAAAGGAAAAAAATCAATATACTCTAGATACCTACATAAACTTGAGTTCTTGGGGATTAGTGCTTAAACACTTTTTAAATTATATCTTTTGGGCTTTACTTAACAAGTGGTTAGTGAAATATGGATGTAGAACTCTTCGGAGAGTAAGGCATCTTTCAATAATCACTTGCTTCCTGATCATACCCCTATCCTAGTATAAAGTATGTTCAGTCAGCATAGAAGGAATTTCCCATCCAGTGTAATAGTTATTTGACTGAGATAGATGGGCTTGGGCTAGCAATTTGAAAGGTGATCAATGCAAGCATCAAAGGAAGCTTTAGTAGATTGAAACTAAACTCATTAATATTAATAAATTGAATGGTTCCAATTTGTAAACAGCAACACAAGAGGCTAGAAAGGGACTAGAGAGACTTCAAGATGTTCTCTATGAAGTTACTCATAATGAACAGCTGGAAAAAGAAGAGGATAAAGTGTTTCAATACTATAATCGAATATTAGCCTTCATATGAATAAGCATAATCAATTGTCATATTATTCTCGTAGATCTCTTTTTTAAAACTATTATCCATATATCAACAAAAAGATCTATTAATCCTAGCTTTCCCTCAGGTTGTATCTAATTAAAACAAGGTCTTTAATTAAGTCTAGCTATTAGAGAACCTAGAATAAGCTCTCTAGATTTAGTGTTAAGGCCGCATTATGCAAAAGGAAACTAAGTTAATCTAAGCAACAACCATATAGGCTTGAGTCATTTAACCTATGAAAAATTATCTTTAATGAAGAACAAACATTAGTTTATCATATGTGAATTAGATTTACAATGATTACGTATAACAATCTAGATTTTGGCAATGAGTCCATAAAAAAATCTAATAGAGGTACCTAAAACGTTCATATATAAATCCAAAACATTAATTAAACACAAAATAAAAAAGTCAATCCCAAAATAGTTAAGAACAACATCACCAGATTAACTAAGGCCCAAACATGTTTGTTGGCCTTGATATCTCCTTTGAATTGGAAAGATGAAGTTTAACTCCTCATAACTCTTAAAGGGAAGGAAATTTGCCTCCTTTTGAGTTTGTAATCTTTTCATACACTTTTTTGCCTCTTAAATATGCTTTTATAGTGCAAAATTAGGGTTATATGGTTATACAAGCTCAGATGCACAAGCATGTAAGTGACCGTGTATATTAATTTGGCATAAATCAAACGAGTTATGGTCGTGTAAGTCTCCACACAGGTATGTAGGTCTCAGGGTTTCTTGAAACAATGTCTTTGAGTTTTTACACATTTCTAGTGAGTTACACGGGCCCATACATAGCCATATAAGTTATAGTAAGTCCAATTCTTCAATCCACATGGTTAACCTCAAATTTGTTTCTTTCTTGGTAAGAAAGTACTTCAAAGCTACATGATCAGAGTAAATAATAACTTTAGCACCTAACAAGTATGACCGTAATTTTTCTAAAGTAAACACAACAAATAAAAGCTCTTTTTTGGTTATGAGAATATTTCAATGATTACGAAAAATATAACTTAGAAAACTAATTTAATTCTAATCAAAGCTAAAACATAATCCAAAAAATGAATATTGTTGGGTTTCGCCTCAGATGTCTCCACTCATAGTTTTTGCATTTATGATTTCTTATCCTTCCTAGTGATCCTTAAATTCTTTAATTCAAAATAGATATTTATGGCACCATTTTCTCAGTGTTCTTAACTTAGAGTTGTACTATCTTGGTTCTCCATATGGAAAACTTACTCTACTAAAGGCATATAAAGAAACGAGAGACCAACAAAGAACTAAGATGGTTTGATGATGAGAAGAAGATGATAAGTTGGCTTGTAATGATTAAAAAAACGAGTGCAGAAAGTAAGTAGGAAATGTTAACAAAAGGATATAGAAGAGGCTTAATCTATGAAAAAAAGGTGACAAACTTAGGGAAAAGAAAAAGTGAAGGTGGCTAAAATAGGTGCATTAGTGAGTGGGTGGTTTATTCATATAACTTCATCCATTTTTATTTAAAGGAAAAAAAGTATAAAAGAGGATAAGAGAATTGACTTGTTGAATCAAATGCAGCTAGAGTTACCCTTAAAGGATCTAAAAAATTGTATATCCCTCTCTTAGAGAAGATTCAGAAAGGGGCGAATAGTTAGTGTAATCATTATCCTTTACTAGTATAGTGCAACTTATGGACTCGATTCTTAATTCCCTTCACATTTACTATTCCTTGCAAATTTTCCTCTCTAAAGAAGTGATTAAGGATGTTGAAAGAATACTAAGAGGCTTCCTTTTGTTTGGAGAATCAAATAAAATTGCTTTACTTAAGTAAAGTAATCTAAAGTATACAAGCCTAAAAGGGCTAGAGGATTAGGAATAATCTCAGTGGTAGTTGTAAATAAATCCATCCTAACTAGTAGAATATGGAGACTCTTGTCTAACAATGAGGGTCTTTGGATTCAATACATTCATATCTACTTCCTAAAAGGGAAAAGTTTTTTGGAAATTTGTAATAAAGACTCATATTCCTAGTTCATGAATCAATTGCTCAAAGTTGTGGAATCAATAGAGATGAGCAATTATAGAATAACGAATGGTGAGAATGCTTCATTATAGTTTGATAAATGGAGCAAAACAAGGCCAACTTATTCCTAACACTCAAAAACATGTTCCTTAAGGCCCTGTTTGGTTGGATGTTAATTAAAGAAATGGAATGTAATAGAATGGAAGGGAACGGAATGATTTATAATGGAATGGAATGTAATATAGTAAAAAGTTGTTTGGGAAGGATGAAAGGGTTCATAATGTAATGTAGTGAAATATTGTTTGGAAAATGGATGTAATGGAATGTAATGTATAATAAATGACTTTTATACCCCTTATATTAAAATGGTTGTTGTAGGAGGTTTATTATTTTATTATTAATTATATAAAAATATTAGTATTAATTATTTAATAAATTTTATTTTATTTTATGTGATTTATATTTAAAATAATTTATTTATATAAAAATATACAAACAATTAAAGAATACTTTTTTTACATATTTTCTATTTTAGTTAATAAAATTTTTTATTAAATTTTTTATTAATTATATACAATTTTTTATTAATTATATAAAGTATTATTAATTAATTATTTTATTTTATTCTATTCTATTCTATTCTATGTGATTTATATATAAAAATAATTTATTTTTATTTTCATTTATATATACAATTTATTATTTTCTATTTTTCATTAATAAAAATTTTATTAATTTTTTAATTATATAAAATTTATTATTAATTATATAAAAATTATCATTATTAATTATTTAATACATTTTATTATATTGAATTTTTATTTATATTTAAAAATAATTTATTTATATTTTTATTTATATAGAAATATATACAAACAAGAATAATTTTTTAATATATTTTTTATTAATGAAAAATAAAAAATATATAAAAATTATTATTTAATTGTTTTTATATATTTCTTTATAAATAAAATAAATAAATAAATTTTAAATGTAAAATTTTATATTTTATTATTAAATATATATAATTTATTATTATTAATATAAAATATTATTAATTATTTAATAAAATATTATTATATTAAATATTACTATATTCTATTTAATATATTAATATTATGATTTGGTCATAGTTGATATTAAGAAATAAGAAGAATTATTGAGGGTATATTAGGTAGTATGTATTTATTAGTTTACGTTCCATCCTAAACCCCTTGAATCGGAGGTTTCTTATTTTCACTGTTTAAGATGGAATGAAACGTAACATGAAACCCTACGCTTCCATCCCAGTCCATTTCATTCTATTATGAAACCTTCAAACAAACGATGGAAGTATGTTACGTTCCATCCCATTCCATTATTAACCCTCAAACCAAACAGAGCCTAAATCTATTAAAGTCAAAACACTCATTGATGGAAACAACTGGGGTAACAATTCTTCTTTATTTACTAATACAATTTCTGATCAATCCTCTTGTCAAAGAAAAACTCATGCTTATATCTGGTTGAAACATCCCTCATGTATCTATATCAATGCCATTTGTAGAATACTAGTAACCACTTATATGTATAGGATGGAATGGCTTAGGATTGTATGGTGCAAGAAACTATTGTCAAAAATCCCCTTTCTCTTATGGCTTATTTACAATTAATGTTTGGGGACCTTGGATAATCTCAAGTTTCTTAATGACTTTAAACTTTGTTGCCTTTGAAAGAAGGATCAAGAGTCACTCCAACATATTTTCTTCAATCATGAATTCTCCACAAAAGTGTGGAACTTGATACAAAAGCTCTACTACTTATCTATAACAAGTCTAAACTATACTAACATACTTAACAAAATAGAAAAGGATGGAAGGTTATTGAAAGGAGATAAAGCCTTATGCATCATTACCTATGGTAGCTCTATGTACTCCACTTAGAATGAAAGAAATGCTAGATTGTTTCAAGGAAGGTAGAGCATAGAGAACTAAATGATGACTAATTTGTGTCAATGGATAAGAGAGTAGATAAAAGTGAATGAGAATAATACCAACTGTAGCCCTACTGTTGGATCCCGTTTCCGGAACCCAACTCTCTTGTGAAAATCATGAAACGCGAACGTGAAAATAACCTTGGAGAGTTATAATTTTTTTTTCCATTCATAATCCCTTGAACCCTTAAAGACATTATGAAATACATTTTCAATCTTATAACATCCCAAACTCCACTTACAAAATCT
>JAOQMR010000006.1:16259400-16289203 GCA_027563865.1 Erythroxylum pelleterianum | reverse complement strand
AGGACACTAAAAAAGTTATTAATTAGTAATTAAGTATAGATAAGTAATTTTATTTAGAATATTTTAAGAGTATGTTGCTGAGTGATGTTTAAAATTTTATGAAGAATATACAAAGGACATTATAAAAGTTATTAATTAGTAACTTAACACAAATAAGAAATTTTGTTTAGGATAATTAAAAGTGTGTTAAGGAGTGGTGATCAGGCTTTAAAGAATTATATTTAAAGGATACTAAAAAAGTTATTAATTACTAATTTAGTATAGATAAGTAATTTTGTTTTGGATAATCTAAGAATGTGTTAATGAGTGATATTTAAACTTTATAGAAGTATATTTAAAGAAGGACATTAAAAAAGTTATGAATTTGTAATTTAGTATAGATAAGTAATTTTGTTTAGGATAATTTAAGAACATGTTAAAGACTGATGTTTAAACTTTAAAGAAGTATGTTTAAAAAAGGACACTAGAAAAGTTATTAATTAGTAATTTAGTATAGATAAGTAATTTCATTTACGATAATTTAAGAGTATGTTGAAAAGTTATGTTTAAACTTTAAAGAAATATGTTTAAACAATGACGTTGAAAAGTTATTAATTAGTAATTTAGTCTAAATAAGTAATTTTGTTTAGGATAATTTAAGAGTATGTTAAAAACATGATGCTTAAACTTTAAAGAAGTATGTTTAAAGGACATTGAAAAAGTTATTAATTAATAATTTTGTATAGATAAGTAACTCTGTTTAGGATAATTAAGACAGTGTTAAGAAGTAATTTTTAAGCTTCAAAGATGTTTAAACATATTTCAACTTTTTTAATGACTCTTTCTATTTATTCAACCTTGGAAAAGATTTCAATCTATGTTCCTTATTTGAATTGATTTTTTTAATGTTATCAATTCTTTTTCAACCTCATTTCTGTTTTTCTTCCAAATATACTTGGATTCCTTGGGTCAAGATCATAACTCTATTTTGTATTGTTATTTCTTTTGTTGGTTGTTTGTGATTGAAGTCAAATATCATATTATTAAATAGACTTAAAATATGTAAGAATCAAGAAGACAAAGTTAAGGCATATTTTCATTTTTAGACTTTTATCTTTTCATGTTATCGTTCTTCTTTGGTTCATTATTTTATGACTTATTTTTGTTTTAGTTATTGTTGTGATTTATTTTTGTACAAAACTAACAAAAAATTTTCCTTATATTTCTAAGATAAAATTATAATGGAGAATATGGAATCATTACAAAAAGATTCGATGCACTTGGCATCCTCTACTCTTGGTAAGTCTGATTCAGCATGAAATTATTTTTCTTCTTCTTAACTATCTAATGGGAATGTCCTATATAATTGTATGTTTTGCAGTAGAATATTTGAAGGGTGTGAATTTATAAAATGAAAGAACATCTTACTGGTGTTAAGAGTAATATTGCTTCTTGTAAAAGAGTACCATTTGATGGACGTGAGATGATCAAAAATTATTTGCAACAATAAGTAAAAAAGAAAAAGGAAAAGGAAAGCCGTTATTGACATAGATTCGTATTTTCCTCCAAGAACTACTCTTACTTGTCAATCTAGTTTTAAAATTGTTTTGGTTAGTAAGAATGTTGTTTTGCGTTGTAAACAAGTATGGATTAGATGGTTCTATCATTCATGTATTCCTTTAAATGCTTTAAGTTCACCATATTCTCAAGAAGTAATTGTTGGGCACCCCGCCCTCGCAAAACACGTGCCCGACGTCCTATGTGACATCTAAACGCGCATCCCACAATGGTGACATGCTCACACCAGTCAGTCACCAAAAATCACAAATTGACTTCTTCAAAACAATTGTAGTTCTATGTCTTTAGTTTATTTTGAAACAAAAACCATTTGATTTGGAGCTCTATAGATCAAGAGATGATTAAAAGCCAAAGTATGTTCATAATCAAGTATTGCTTTTCCACCTGATTCCCTCACTTTATTTCCATCAATCTTTCTCAAATCAACACCAAAGGCTACCAATTTTTACAAAGAGATAGAAAAATGTGTTAAGAATCTATTGGTTCAAGAATAACTTAATTTGAAGATCGGATGATGAAGTTATGGTCAAAAAAATCAAACATAATTATGTCCTCACTCATATTATACCTGTTTTGGGACAATTGACATAACATTCACCAGAGTTATCAGATTGAGGTTGTTTTAGGACGGTTTCAAAGAGGACTTCTAGATTTACAACTTTCCTATAGACTCTGCAAAGATATTTTGCCATTTAGAGGGTGCAAAATGCAAATTCCTGAAAGTGTACAGTGTATGTTCGGTAAAAGGACATACACCTCTAACTAACGGACATACACGGGGTCTGGAGTGTTTTCCAGCCCCGTGAAGGTCTGTTTAACGAACTTAATGTCTGTTTAATGGAAATGGACGAGGCTAAGGGCCTTTCTAAACCTGAGGAGGTCCGTTTAATGGACCTAAAGTCCGTCTAACAAACATAGGTGAGACAAAACTCCCTCCAAAACATCTCCAATGGTTCCTACATCTATTTTACCATCACTTTCACTCATAATCTTTCCAAATTCGACTCTTCTAGTGCAATATCACTTCATATCAATTCAACTACCAACTTTGTTTCATTAAATTCTCTAATATCTACTCATTTGATTCATCACTACAACTAATTCTCATCATTTACTATAACAGTCCTGTATATACATCCTATGCAACATCACCAACCTATAATGATCATATCTCTCAACTACGATACCTAAAAATTTCATACTTTATATCGTTGCAAAGTTAGAAAGATAAGCTACAAATTTCAAGAAGACAACTTTGTCCAATTCAAGCTAGATTACTACAGTTTTTTCCTTGAAGTCAGAACATAAATTTTACCCTTATGAAATACTTGAAAATGCCATGAACAACTTGGAAGGTCATGAGCAAAATGAAATCATATTTCATTAACGCCAAAAGATAAGATTTTTTACAACACTTTAATGGGTTTTTTGAGCCACATTAGATTATTGGTATCAAAATCCAAAATACAAAAGATACATAAACCAATAATTCTCAAAATGCATCTAAAGTCTTTCTTTACAAGAATTGGCTTAAAATACAAAGTATGCAGAATTCGGAGTGATGCCTTGACTCTGTCGCTCACTCAATCTCTTGCTCATCACCTGAAGATGAGGAGGAATGGGGGGTGAGCTTGAAAGCTCATGGGTAACAAATTTATAACGAATAACAAGCAAAACCATTCAAAATGTTCATTGTCATAGAAAATTCTCATTAAATCATAAAACACGTTTCTTAAATTCTCGTCATGTAGTCAAATTCACAAACAACACAATTTATGCATCCTTCAACTTGTTCACAAATCATAAACATATAAGCACATCAGAATAGTCTGGGTAAGTCCATAAACAGAACGTACTAACGCAATCTCACATAATAGTTTTGCGTAGTCGTAAACAAAACGAACTTTCACAATTCTATATCGTGATTTTGCGAAGTCCTAAACAAAAGAGAGTTCATAAAGAAGCTCCATGCTAATAAAAGCAAAAACAAGAGGAAACTAAAGTACCATCAAGTATTTGAAGTTCATAACTGTTCTAAGAGACGTAGGAGTGAAGTGTAATTCGGCGATAGTTGTATATCTAGATAAGGATTAGTTCATTAAAAGAATCCAAACTAGCCAATTGAAACTGTTCCATTAAGTATCCAAGACTAGAGGTTAAAAGAAATCGAGATTCATCTTGGTCAAATTTTTTGAGTTATCGGAAAATCAAAGTGAGAACTTGGTACCACCTTCTTTGAGTTATTCTCATTTAACTCTCTTCTCAATGTTATTAAATTATATATTTAAGGAAAAATAAACATAAATCTTTCACGATAGATTTTTGGTATTAATTATACTATTAATGTTTTATTTAATCTTGTATTCTTTATATTTTTTATTCTTTCCTTTTACATGTATTCTACAAATTTTTGGCATTAATTACACTATTAAGAAAAGAAGCTCCATGCCTTACCCACAAGGGTTCTTAACTCTGTCAAGATCTTGGACATTCCAAACCCTAACTTGCGCACAATCCTTTCCGCCACCAAGGAATGTGACGCACCCATATCTACTGTCGCAGTCACCTCTATCGCATTAACCTGTATTCTCACATACATCAGATCATCATAGGGATTATGTTCTTTACTAACTGCATTCAACAACACAATCGGATTTAGCGCTGCATCATTCGAAGATTCTCTCTCTTCTTCGGCTATCAAGACTTTTAGCTTCTCTTTCCTCGGACATTCTCTTGCATAATGTGATCCACCGCACAGATAAGCAATCTTGCCCTTTTTGGAGCATTTTGCTTGCTTTTTCCCTTAAAGTCTCCCTCCTTGAAATCCTTCTTCTTTTTTCCCTTGGTATTCTCCTGATGAGCATGGCTTTTGCCCTTCACAGAATTAGAGGAGCTTACCTTAGTTTCTTTAATCGCTCGAAAGTCCACCAAGGCATTAGCGACCGCGATTGTATTAACCAAGACCTTCACATTTTGCCTCCACAACTCCATTTGCGCCTACGATTGTAACTAGGACAAAAAGTTAAAGAGCTGCTCCTAGTCTGACATGTTTTCAATATCAAGCAATAGAGAACTAAAAGATTTTACATAATCTCTTATCGACCCATCTTGTTTCAATTTCTTCAAGGCATCCCTTACAAGTCATGAAGTATTCATGCGAAGAAATTGATCATTTAACTCCTTTTTCTTCATGAGCTCCCCTGTATTCACGAGAGTTCTACCAGCGTTGATCTCCGCAGAGATCCTCGTCCTCCACTAGAGCTTGACATCCCCATCCAAGTACATGGTCGTCACATTGACCTTTTTAACATCGGATACCCTAATAGCCACAAAGTACTGCTCCATATCCAACAAGAAGTTCTCCAATACCTTAGCGTCCCGCACGCCTTCTAACATCCTAGGTTTACGCACCTTCACAGAGGAAAGTTATGGTGTTGAGCTTTTACCTCGATCGACATCTATCGTTGCAACGACACACCTTAGAACAGTAATCTCGAACTAGGCCTCCTCTTGTGCCTTCAACACATCTGACATCTATTGTTACAACTGTCGGATCCGCACCTCCATCATCTCAAATTAAGTATTGTGAGATGTGACTTCTTCCTCCCCTTGAGGGATTGGTCCAATGAGTGCCTCCACCGTAGACACCCTTTTTGTCAAGTTGCCTATAACCATCTCCAAGTTTGGCTCTGATACTAGTTGATACAAAGGTCACCTTTGGGACTCAAACTTTGACTGAAGCTGATCACCAACACCCTTCACACGACAGTCTCACTTAAGTCCTCTTAAGCAAGACTCAGCCCTCAACGACCCTCAAAGTGTTTACCTCACACACACTCGAAGAAACAATACTATGAAAGCAATAAGAACAAAGGCAACAAGAAAACATAGAGATGTGGTTAAAAATCAACTTTATACTTTCGTTCAAAAGAATACAAAGAATGCTCTCTTTGATTGAATGAGAAAAGCAAAAGCTCGAATGAGCTATAAATAGGCTTTCTAACTTGCCTTCCAAGTTACATTTAGAATCTTACTAAAACTAAACTGCCTAAGATCGTGCTAAGATCATGTCTATTTCTATCAGATAACATTACGTGGATCAATTAGACGACACTCTCATCTAAATAAAACTCTAATTGATAAGATAAGATAACATAAAGATAGAGTTTACATTTGACTAGAACACTAGCATCATTATCCACGAAGATCTCCACTATCTTCAGATGTTTAGTTCCACTGTAACTCTAACTCCCAGTCGTCGCCCCATCATCCAAGATCTCCCCACGATCTCTATCCGCTGATGATGTAGTGTGATATCGCCGAAGCCCACTAGCACACTGGCCTGATCTAATAATTCCCGCAATAAGTCCATTAGTTGTGGTCCATCCATCCGAGCGTCGCTAAGTCCTTTGTCCGTCAAATTCTTAGCCTGGGTTGAGTTAATCTCCACAAGGTCCAAGACTCTACCAAAATTTGCACCAAATCCAATCTCACTCGCCTACGTTTGCCTTAGTGTTTTCGCATGCCTCCGTTATGCTTGAATCCAGCTAACCTTCCTCCTAAGGCCCTCTATAAAGGTAGTTGAGAAGTGCTCCGAAGTTTAAAGGTCTAACAAACTATCGAATCTCGACTATTCTCGATATCTTTGCCGATACTTCCAGTATCTCTCGCCTACTTCGCAAGTGTCTTGGGTTTTGCTCGCCAACTCGCAAGACTTCGCCTTGTTCCCTAGTCAACACTCCTTCTTCATGCCGACCTGCGTGCTAAGCATTGGCCAAGGCTCTCCAACACTTGCACGATCCCGCAATCTGGACTTAGGAGTCCAACACTTGTCTCAATAGATGTAAGACACTTAGTTGTCCAACATCACAAGTCATTAAACCAATGACCCATCTTTCACTTACGCAATAGTGCTCACTATAACAAAGAAACCAATTTCCAAAAATTGTCAGTTCTTTATTTGTCACAATGCAAGAAGAATTAGTCATTAGACCAATAAAAGTCCATTATATGGCATACATCGACTACTCATTTCAACTCTTAATAATATGTATGTGTACTGGTCTTTGCACCTAATTTTTCTAAGAAATTGATCAAGGAAATGATGGGACACTTTCTTTGAGATGATACAAAGACTACGAAAAGGAGTTGTGGAAGATAAAAAGAGAATAGATTGAGTTAAAAGAAGAGTTGAAGAAGAGGACAAAAAAATTTGAGAAGCAAGATAAAATATTTTGGAGTTGATTAGAATGAAAGAAGCCTATAAGAAAATAGAGATGGAAGGAAGAAATCGGAAAAAAAAAAAGATGATTAGATTTAATTAAAGATGGAAATGATGAATATCAAAACAACTAAGTATGGAAGAGATTTAATCAAAGCTTATACTAAAAATATTCAATTGTGTCAAGAGAGTGAATAATGGAGACCAATAGATAAAGCCGACCCTGGGCAAGGGCCGGCAGGACACCAACCCAGGGCCCAACTTTATGAAGAATAAAATAGATAACAAAAAAAGCCTCATTTTATTTTATTTTATTTTTTATGAAGGTCTTGATATTAATAAAGAGCAACAAAAGAGCCCTTATTTTATCTCTTTTGTTCTTTATAAGAACCCACTCTTAATTATCATAAAGAAAAAAAAGGTAAAATAAGAAACTTTTTTATTTACCCAGGACCTACAAAAACATGGCAATAGATGACAAAGGCCCTGTTTGACAATTAGCTAATTGCATTAACTGTTAGCTGATAGCTGATTATATCAGCTGATTGCATTAGCTGTTTATCATTTAATGTTTGGTAAAATTAGCTGTTTAATATTAGCTGTTTATGTGTAAAATGACTTATGAGGATATGACTTTAAAAATATAATAGTATGAATATTATATATTTTAGTATTTCGTTGAATATTCTTATAAGAATTTAGATTTTAGATATTAAATTCTACCAAAAATTTAAATTTTATCTAATTTATTTTTTAATTTTAATTTTTACATTTGAAAATTATCATTTAATATGGTATAATATAATTTAGTTATCACATAAGAGCACAGAAACCCCCATCAAAATCTCAAGAAATCTCCACCGTACACGTAAATCTATGTTATGAAATCTCCACTGGTATCACACACCTAACGTACTACCTCTTATTATGTTAAGAAATTCCAAACATTTTTCGTCACTTATTGGTTGCTTTTTTTCTCTGTCTCTCTCTCATCGGCCCCCAAAGGCTCAAACCCTCTCCTTTTCCTCCCCAACCCCGCAAAGCCCCTCTATAATTCTCCATTTCCTAGTTGCGGAGGGATTTCAAATCCCTTTTTTTAAATATTTATATACATATTTTTATTATGGATTCAAATCAGGGCAAGCTTTTTATTGGTGGGATTTCATGGGAGACATCTGAGGATAAGCTCAAATAGTACTTCTCCCAGTACGGCGACATTCTTCAAGCCATGGTCATGAGATACAAGACCACTGGTAGACCCAGAGGCTTTGGCTTTGTCGTGTTTTCAGATCCCTCTATACTCGATAGGGTTCTTCTTATAGGACGATTGATCTGGTTAAGAAGAAGAGTAGAAAGAAAACGAGAGTCTTCCAGAGAAAACGAGAAAGACGAAAGAGACATAGAGCTTTGTTATTTTGGTATTTTTGGTTTGGGGTAATCAGCTGATTATCCCAAACGCTGGGTGACTCCAGCTTATTGAATTTTGGCTGATTGGGGGTTGAATCAGCCAATTACCAAACAAGTTTAATAGCGGTTTGACTAAGTCAAACAACTAATTTTTGGTCAATCAGCCAAATTTTGGCTAATCAGCTATCCTCCAAACACAGCCAAAAGCTTCACATCATTCAAGAATTTGAGCAAAGAGAAGAAACGAGTGAGAAGCTTTGGACTGTTGAGGTTGCCAATAATAATATGCTAAAGCAGCAAATGATTGACATACAAAATGAGTTCGGAAGTATCTAACAGATGATTAAACAAAAAGTATGGGATTGTCATAAAGGCAATTGAAAAAAAAAAAGAGAGAGAGAGAAGATTGAAATTGTTAATAATAAAAGTGTACAGATGTCTACATGCAGAGGAAATTTTGAAAGCATCAATGAAATGGAAGGATATGTCGAATTTTGTGCATTGTCCAAATTTCTCTTGCTACTTGTTTGTAATGGTTATGATTTTCAGTGACTAGTCCGCCGCGAAAGCCATTGAGCAGTTTGTAGAACAGGGTCAAATGACACCAACCCATTCTAAACGATGGCACTGTAGTCCATAATCCATTGATAAATCTTGCGTACGTCAGAAGCGCTACGCCACTGTTCTCACCAAATTGACTTGCATGCACGAACGGTCTTCAAACTGCACCAGAGATTGCTAAGCGACCATTGTATATTCCACCAATTCCGCGTCATAAGCCTGAAATATAAAAAGATAAACTCTTCAGAGACATGTATTTATAAATGAATACACATATTTACATGAGAATGAAGCATACCTACTTAATAGCTTTTGCCCAGTTCCGTCTATATAAATAATAATAACATACTTGACCAGCAAAGATTTGCACAAAAGAAATCGCAGCTTTATAAGTGGGCATAAAAGCCTAGAGCAAGATGTAAGAAACATATAGACTGCAGGAAATAAAGAGCTAATATGTTAACTGGACTAAAAATTTACTAGTCACTGAACTCTGATAGAATAACCTTGAAGAACCACTACATCCCTGATGCAATCTGTAGTTCATTGAATAACTTTAAAAAGAAAATATCAAGCTTGAAAGTTAAACATATTCTCGGAGACAGTAACAAGAAAAAGGATCGAGAATCACCTCTGTTGAATCACGTTATGACACAGTTCAAGCAAAAGTCCAGCTTTAAGCTTTTCCCGCAAACTAATGGCAGCAATCTGTTTAAAAAGGCACGTTAAGTCTTTCAAAATATGGACGACTGTAACAGCTAATCAAAATGGATTTTATTTTAAAAAATTGCCAACTCAATACGGCAGAATTGTTATTCAGGTTGATCCAATTTTTTCCCACTGGGCCAACATGCATTATAGCTCCATCATAGGTCGGTCAAAACTTTATTGAGAACACATCCATTGCATCTCTGTCTTATCAAGTGCCTAGTTTAAAGATAAATTAATAAAACCATGTTCAAACTCAAAATTGCACACAAAATCCACTTTCTTTTGTCACTCATTACGGTAAATATTACATGGAAGTAGGTTTGTAAATTATTCAGGAAATGGTAAGTATAAAGTTTTAAAACATTATGAGCTGCCAACCTCCAGTTAGTGTCATCAATAAGATCAATCAACCATTAATAAGAAACAAAGAAGTTGAACTATGCTAAAAAAGTACCTATGGAATTACTTATATTCACGTTTTAATCAGAAAAAGAACACTTTGCAGATCTCAAAAGGAACAAAATCTTGGCTATTACCATAAGAAAATCGTTAAACCTGTGCAAAGAGACTAAAAGCAGAGATGACTAGTCATAAGAATGACGGATAGAAACACTTGGGAGGCTAGAAAATCATGACTTCCTGGTTCAGATAGGAAGTTCAAAGAGCACTAAGGCATCAAGGCAAGAAAATGGAAATGGACATTAACATGGAAACAACAGAACCGGAATCAAATTGTTGTACTATATTTTTCCACTGCTTTCAAGTAAATCAAGACAAAACAGAAAACATTTCTTTACAGGAAAAAGTCAGCAGTAATTGCATCTTACTTTCCACATTCTCAGTCTGTAGAGCTGAAGAACTTAATTATATTTCTATTCCTCCCAAACACAAATTAACAAGATTAGTGATGGAGTATGATCTATTTGTCAAAAATACCACAAAGATTAAGAACACTAAACAGAAAACTGGCTCCTAATACGGATTGTCATGGCTTAGTACCACAAAAAGCAAAGAACTCTGTGATGACACAAAGAGCATACAGTCCACATCCAAAATCCCAAAGCAATCATCAATAAAACCTACACCAATAAAGAAGAATAAAAAAAATGTTTAGAAAGGAAAAGATAACCAAATTTAATAAAATCAGAAGGAAAGAATAACTTTGGAAGGAAATAGAGCTTAGGGAATTGATTCCCTGCAGAAGAAGAACCGGAAAGTTTACTAAAGCAATCAATTTAACTACCAGAAATGAAGTAAAATTTTAAGTACTTTGGGATTTTCTGACAACCTAAAATGAAAGTTAAGCTAGTGAAGATAGAAAATGTTGGGTGTATTTGGAAAACCTTTTATGCAAAGAGGAAGTGAGGTCTGAAAAATAAAGGGGAACAGAGGGCAAGTTAGAACTAAAGGGACGCAATTGGACAATAAGAACTGATGGTTGTTGGAAGTAAAAAAATGGCATTCTTAAGAACTGCCACTATATTTTCTCTTTTGAGGACTTAAACTGCTTTCCAGTGAAATAACTAATGGGCGATCAATTGTTTAAAGAACCCAGAATTCAAATGTGTTTTGATGGCAACGATAAAAATTTTGCTCATATCTGTGTGCATGCATACCTGACTAAGAAAAGACAGATCTCAACAACTTCAAGTTGTTGTGTAGAACAGGGTTCTTTGTTAGAGATCTACAGGTGCTTTCCTGTGGCAGAATCCACAAATAAGGATGAAAAAGATGCATTTGATTTCTTGAGGTATGAACCAGGAACCATACCGAACTTTTCAAATAAGAAATCCAGTGATCACGGTTGCAGTGATGCATTTCTTCACTTGAATCAAGAGTTGACTGAAACATTGTACAGGTGTCCTTCTATATCTGGAATAAATCCTTTTTCAAGCATTTCTTCTTTTACAATCTCATAAGTTATTTTGTTGGGCACCAAACCTTTCTCCAACATCTCATTAAGAAGTTCATTTGCATCTTCAAGCTTACCCTTTTTACAATATCCCTTTATTAGTACATTGTACGTGACAACATTGGCCCGCTTCCCTTCTTTCTCCATCCGTGCCCTCATAATCATAGCTGCCTTAAGGTTACCTTCTGAGCAATATCCCT
Organism: Erythroxylum pelleterianum; assembly: GCA_027563865.1. Taxonomy (NCBI): domain Eukaryota; kingdom Viridiplantae; phylum Streptophyta; class Magnoliopsida; order Malpighiales; family Erythroxylaceae; genus Erythroxylum; species Erythroxylum pelleterianum. The sequence goes on along the minus strand of JAOQMR010000006.1, from coordinate 16,277,634 downwards.
CAATCAAAGTATTGAATGTCACATGACTTGGACATAGCCTTTTTCTGTAAATTTCATCCAAAAGTCTTACTGCCTTTCTCACCTCCCCTTTGCTGCACAATGAACCTATCAATATATTATATGTAACAAGGTCAACTCTCAAACCCCTGCCGTGCATTTCATCCACATATTTCCAAGCTTCTGCCATATATCCCTCTCTGCATAAAGCAGAAATTAAACAATTGTAGGTAGAAACATCAGGGAAGATACCCCTTTCAAACATCGAATGATACATTGCAAAAGCATCCTCCATCTTTTTTGCCTTAGAATATGAATCAATCATGGTGTTATATGTTATAACATTTGGAGAGACCCCTTGTTTGCCCATATCATCAAACAATTGTCTTGCTTCATTCATCATATTATTTTTACAGAACCCATTAACAAGTGCATTATATGTAACAACATTTGGCTTCAAACACAAAAGAATCATTTCATCCCGTAAACTAACAGCCTCATTAACCTTCCCATTCATACATAATCCACTGATCAGGGAGTTATACGTAACCAAATTTGGTTTTAAACCTTGGTTTTGCATTTCACTGAGAACCTTCATAGCAGCAGACAAGTTATCATCCTTACAAAACCCATCAATCAAAGTATTGAAGGTAACCTCGTCAGGGCAAATCCCACTTGCAACCATCTCCTTCAAAATTGCACCAGCTTTATACATCTTCCCAATCCTTCCCATCTTGCAATACCCACCTATGAGTGTATTATAGGTAATCACATTTGGTAAAAAGCCCCACACTTTCATATCCTCAACCACATCCTTAGCTTTATTCAATTTCCCCATTTTACACAGCCCACTAATCATAATATTAAATGTAATTAAATTTGGCTCAATTCTCCTCTTAATCATGTTCCTGTACACAAACTCCACAACCTCAGTTTCACCCTCTTTAACCAAAGCACTCAACAATGGATTACACGAAACAACAGATAACTTAAACCCATAATCACCAGCTCTCTTAAATGCCTCAATTCCCAAATGGATTTTCTTATTCTGCACGTAGGTCAACACCAACATATCAACTATTATGGAATTAACACAAAACGAATCAGCGCACACAGAAATGGCGTGAAAAACAGAAGAGACCGAACTACTTGTATCTTTCTTGACAAAATCATCCAAAAAAGATCGAATCTTTGAGTACTTTCTGGTATAAGCGAGTGTGTGTAAGACTTTAAAAGAGACCTCCAAGGAGTGGGAATGTCTAAGCTCTTTGCGAGACCACGCAAAGTACCTGAAAGTGAGCTCTGCGTCAGCTCCTGAAGTGATTAGTTCTTGAAGTATAGTGTTGGGGTCTGCGTTCTGGAGAAAGGTTTTGAGCTTTGACCATTGTTGCCTGTATATGAGGTCTGTAATAGTTGGAATGGGGGTACCGGCTGAACATAGTTGCCTAAAGAAGGCTTGTTTGCTTCTACGGGCAGGGAAAACATAGCGTTTAAGATGCATTAGTAATGTTTTCTATGAAAAGCAACATAGGAATTATAATAATGTTGCTCAACTCAGAGTAACATCAGGAGAAAGCCACATGAGAAGGACCCAGCACCAAACTTCTGCATTCGAGAGCCTGAAATTGAGGAAGGGCACAGATCCGAATGTAAGCGTTTGCTGAGCATCGTTTTGCTTTATTTATGGCTGTGAATTTGTTAGCGCAGAAGCACTCCAAATTACTATTTAATTTTATTAATTATAAATAAATAAATAAAATTAATTATAATAACAATTTAAATATAATTTTATCTTTTTCAAAATTAAGAATACGGTATCGAAACCAATATCGGATTTGGTTATGATACTGTACTGTTCAATACTAGTCAATATTGGATACTCTTTTGAGTAATTTTTAAAATTTACAAGATAATCAATGATTTTTTTAAAAATTACAAAATAATCTCTCAATATATTATAATTTATAATTTATAATTTTACATTAACTCTGGCTCTAAAAATCATAATAATAAAAAATTGAAATAACAATAATCTATTTATTTTTATTAATATTACTTTTCCATATTTTACATATAAATAATAGAGTTAATTATAAAATAAATACCAAAATTTACTCAATTTCACAATACTAGACTGATATTTAAAAAGTGATGATAAAATGCTTCAAATTTTAATTTGTTGCAAAATATCCAAACGTAACGTTGCAGATACGGCAAACCACGTCTGATTTTGGCCTAATTTTTTGAAACTCATTTATTTAAAAATCAATTAAAGTAAAAGTAAATTAAATTAAAGATTAATTAATCAGAACAAAAACTAAATGATATACAACTACGGATTGTTTTCTTTGTTCTTCATTTTTCAAATACAACTCTCTTCTTTTACGATTGTGTGTGAATTCAAGATACAACTCTCCTCTCTTTTATGATTATGAGTGAAGTGCAAATAACTTTATGTTTTCTACGTTCTTGTATATTGACAATACAACTTTTGCGATTGTGTGTGATTGAGTGTGAACTGTCACTCTCTTGTGATTGTGTGTGGATTGTTGCTCTATTTCGAGTGTCGCTATTGTGTTGTGGTTGGGTGCAATTGGGAGTGTCTTCTACGATTGGGAGGTGAGTTCATTTAACACTAAGTTAGATTGTTGTTGTTTACGTCTACTTGGTGGAGGTTTATGGCTTAAGCTCAGGAGGAATGGGTGATTATGAAGGTAAATTTGTCCCGATACATCTATGTAGTTAATGAATTCATTTCTCAAACCTAAGAGTGATTTCAAAAAGTAATATTGTTTAACATTTTACAACTTCAGATGTACTATTACCAAAACTAAAGGGTGAAATATTAAGAAATTTGAATTCACTTGGTAACCTTTTACTACAAGTTGTTTTAAAGAACATATGTTTTTTGAATTTAGTGTTATTGATATTTTCTAGATTTGTTGAGACTCAACCTATTCCGTTCAATTTTATAGGAGGATGTTTAAGAAAAGAATGCAGAGCATATGGTGAAATATGAGTTGTAAACACTGTGTGCTTTTATTAAGAGATTTCTTTGACGATATATGATTTTAAACAGTTTAAAGTTGTGAATAATTTTCTTATTTGGTCTTGCATATATGAAGCAAGTTATATATTGATCAGTTGTAGAAACTATATAAGTTGGATCGAAGGTGGTTAAAATTTGTTTGTAGTTTATTGTAGAGGTTTTTAAAGTCACTGTAATCATTTACGGAAGAGAAAGAAGCTTAGATTGAAATCAGAAGTTGATTCCTATAAGATCTCCTATTAGGTTCCAATTTAAGTAAAGAAATATGCTATGCCTAATGAGATTTGTTGTGGAGTGTCCTAATCTTTATGTAGGATCTTTTTTTCTTAATTTTATGGTCTTTGTTGCTATAACATTATACTTTCTTTCATCGGAAGCAATATTTAGATTTGTAATGAACACTGCTTCCATTTCTACTATTTGTCTGTTAGTGCCCTAATTCATACATGTGCCTGGATTAAGGTTTACTTTGTCTACCAACTAACAAATTTTCTCTGCCATGATACATGTCTATTTGACATACATTTTACCTTGCACTACAAGAGTTGTTTATACCTATCCCCTATATGTCTTTCATTTATGTTCTAGTAATTACCATAGAGAAGTGACTTTATAAAGCAATCTAGCATGATCTAGGAGGCTCATTCACTTTTCCCTTTTACCAATTTTATGCAGAATACAAAAGATAATCCTCCATGCGATACCCTGTTCATTGGCAATCTTGGAGAGAATATCAATGAAGAGGACTTGGCGGGTCTTTTTAGTGTGTAAGAATATTTTAACTCTAGGTAGCTTTGTGATTGTTTGAAGTATTAATGTGTACTAGCTTTAAGATTCATGTAACTTACTTAATCATACTTGACCATTGTGATTATTAAAGAAAAATGTGTGGAAGTAAAATATATGTGGCATTTATTGCATCTACAACTGGTATATACTTAACATGGGAAGAGTGTGAAGCAGTTGTTAATGGATTCAAAAATGTGATTTAGTGTTGTTCACCATTTTAGTAGAAGCTAAAAAGAAATACTCTGAATTTTGCAAAGAGAAGGCATTATATTCAATGGTAAAACAAGTTTTGCAATTTTTATTGTTATTATATTTAGTATATAATATGGGTATCAAAATCCTATGTAATTTTTCAGATTCCAATTGTAATAACAAGATGAAGCCCAGATATCAAATGCTAAGACTAATATTGGTCAACATTTTTATTAATGTAATAATATAAATGTGGGTATTGCCTTTACATTTTCATTAACGCATTATGTTATGGATATTTAAATTATAGCTTATATGATATTAATGCTATCGTTCAAATTGTAGGTATCTTGTGGGTATATAGTATTAGTAAAAGAGTTGAGGCTTTGTTATTGTAAAAAAAAATTCAAACATCTTCTATACGTTGGGGTAAAACTTTTATCTATAAGATACATTATTACCCAAAAGAGGTAAGTTTTTTTTTAATTCATAAATATTTGAAATTTTGTCATAATTCTAAAATTTGTGTTTCAATTTTTATTCTATAGGTTCCATGTAACTATATATCTTGGGTGTCTAATGCTTTTTAATATGAACATGCAGTGCAATAATAAGTGAAAGAGTATAACATAATGAGAAGGAGTTACATTTAATAAACCTCTATAGATACATGATTTGTACTCATTGTATCTGACTATGAGAGATCATTGTACTTATAAGAAATCTGCAATAGTTGAAACATGTTGCTTTGGTACATTTAACTTGATATTATCAATATTTAAACATGTTATGATTATGGTAACTATATTTTTTTGGCCTACGTATTTCTTTGCTCTTTGACACATTGGTAATGTTAATTTACCAATATAGAAATGATGGCTTCTGAAGGAAAAATTCTTTTGAAATGCAAAGCCTAAGAGATTTCCATTAAATTGGATATGTAATATGTGGTAATTGAGAATGGCCAATATCCATATCCATATCAATTATTCAAAACAATCTAACATTTCTATCCATATTCAAACAAATTATCCAATACAGTCAAATATCCCTATCCATATCCAAATCACAAAACAAAGTTTCAAATACATATTCATATCCATAACACAACACACAATTGAAATACATATCAAAATCACAACATATTTTTTAAGCATAGCTTATTTTGCTGTTGATTCGCCATCATCAATTTCAGATTTTGTTCGAGTTAAGTTTTTTAGCCCTTAATTTATATCTCCTCCTGGTTGCAATTATTTTTTAGCATTTGTACTTTGCGAAGGTTGAGATGGTTCCAACACTTGACATTGACTTCTACCCATCCTTAAAACATTTATAAACAAAAAGTATATTATGACCAATTAGGAAATAATAATAAATAATTTTCCATGAACTTCTCCAAATGTTAACATACCGTAAAGTAAAATGTTCATATTAACTTCTCCAAATGTTACTACATATCCTTGGGTGGCCTTTGTACACATAAATGTTTATGACTTATTAAAAATTTGATGGAAAACCAAAATTAAAAATGAATGTTCATCCTCTTCTCCCTTTATAAGGTAGATGCGGTAATGTTGGATCTTGTAGATACTGATCGCCTACCTCTGCTCCTTGCACCACTATTAATGTTAGATGTAGATGTCAGATTTCTTGGTGGTCTTCCTCAATTTCTCAGCAATATGCAAATATAATTTGAATTTAATGATTAAGTATTTAAAAAATATTCATCACATACATAATTATAAATCAATATATAATTACCTTAGTAATTTTAGGTCATCTCGAAGATTGGTCTTTATTTTTGCACCCTCTTTTCCTCTGACCAACTCAAAAAAATGTTGACATCTCATGAGTACTCTAAATTTGCTCAACTTATTTGGATTTTGTGGTTCTTCATCTTTATCCCTTCTTCTACCCTTCTTAGGTCTTCTAGGCATCTTCTTAATCAAAAGAGGTAATATAGGTTGCAAATTTTTAGTCTTCGATCAAAACTTTGAATTGCTAATGGGTTCCATGGCATACTGATAACTATTGAAATAACAATCATGATTGTAGTATCGACTCATATACCCATCGATATCCTCCCTCTCATTTGATATACAAACAATGCATACTTACATGGGAATCCTGTTAAATCCCAAAGTTTACATTGACATGCTCTTGCTTGTAAATCAATAATGAACTTATCTTCAAAATGAGTTACTTCGAACTTCAAACTTCCATTTTTCCTTATGCTAAAGTGCCTTGCTTCCCATTGTGCAGTCTCTATCTACTTTGTTACCTCGGACATATTTCATCTATTGATTTGATCATCATATCCCTTTTGTCATGAATTTGAGTCATTAAAGCAACTCGAATATCCTCTACCATATTAATTAGGTTTTGTTTTATCGTGCTTCACAGATGAATCCATTAAATGTCTTTGATATATTGTTATGAAAAATCTCACACTTTGGCCTTATGTTAACAAATGCTTTCACAAAAGTGTCAAGATCCCTTGCTTTGCAGTTACTGTAAGCCTTTTTTGATGCATTCTTTAGCTGCTCCATTATTTCATCAATTTCCACTTCCCTTGTTCAACTAATCGCTTGTCAAAATAAACTCCTGCATATGTGGCCTTTATGCAATTTAAACCAATTGGTATACACATCTTGGGAACGGTTTCAATGCTCTGTTTCTAAGAAGAGATTCTTCAATGCATCTATTAAACCTTGAAATAAATGAAAAACTAAATATTATAATGGAGATTTAGCGAAAGAGAAACATCAGAAGATTTTAGAACACACATCGCTTACGAGATGAGGTTTTCTTCTCTCTAGCTGGCAGAATCAGAGAGAAACTCCTATGTTCTATAAGGTTTGACTGAGTTTACCCTAATATAGCTTTACCATGGAGAATCTACTAACATACAGGGGCTAAAATTATTGAAAAAGGAAATCAACTCAAGTTACAAGTCAGTACCTGTGTAAGAGGCGTCCTTTATCTTTGATGTATGGAGCACATCTGTTGAAGCTAAGTACTCCAATCCTTACACTATGCGTCAATTCTAGAAATAGGAAGCATATTCTTGAAGATCCTCTCTTTCCATCGGCTGTAGCACCTTCTCCTACTACGATCGGCGATCATCTTCCCAAATCCTAATTTGGTAGGAATTGCGCGAAAGGGAGAAAACGCGTTCTAAGATTTCCAAATTTGCCTAACTATTCGTCTAATGGCAGTATTAAGCTTTTATGACTCTCGTTCCATATGATGTCGTTGTACTAGCAGAAATTATTTGTTTGCCTCTAAACGATGTCATGGATGTAACTAAGCTTTATCCTCTAAACGTTGCCACTGTATGACCTACTAGTTATTCTTGATCTCATATGTAACTTCCTATTTAATTTATTAATACAATTTCACTTATTAAAAAAAACATTGAGATTTAGTCACTCGTAATGCATACTTGGTTTGAAGATCATTTATCATCTCACTAATTGGCCAATTTGAGTTCTCCCTAAACTTATGTAAGAATTGATTTACTATCCACTTCTTACTAGCTTGTTAATTTCTTTTCAGTTTCCTGTAAGTATGCTTGTTTTCTAATATCTTCACTGCAACTTTTTTTTCATTTCCAATCTAACTAGCTTAAACCCTAAAAGGATAGTGGATATTACAAATAGCTTTAATTCTCACACCAGATCTCGTAATTAAAACATCATATCCATTTGTAATTGTATAATTTCCGATTGCCTCCCTAAACTGAACCTCATCCTTAAACTTCATGCCAACTTCAAACTAAAATTCTTTCATGTCCACTTTTGGATTGAAAACAACATATTTATTGTTTTTGTTAGAGGCCTCACATCACCATCATCACTACATATTGGTGATTGAACTTCAACATTATTGTCCTCATACTCACTAACCAATCTATGAACTTTCTACTTCTCTTCGTGAATTGTTTGAATAATTTCTCTCTTTGTTATTATATTTTCCACTACTTCCAACCCCATTCACAACACCTTCACATTCAAACCCATTATTAACTTTCTTCCCATATTTCTTTTCATTAGTTTTTGCAGTAACATATTCTTTATTGTCAGTTGTATAAATTTCATCATCACATATATTAGAATCAATTTCTTCACCATCACTTGTAGGATTATCATAACCATGCTCATAATAGATTTCAACATTGTAGTTCTTCAATTCTTTTATGTACTGAAGCATTGACAACATGTCCTTCTCATGATGTAAACTAAACTCTTTCAAGCATCTCATTGACTTTTTTGGAAATTTTTAAAACATAGATACAACTCTGTGGCCTTTATCTTCTGATGCTCCTTTTAGTATTATCATACTAAGTTCATCAATACCAACATCCTTCTTCCATTTAATCTTGCCTCCAACATATTTGTTATTTTCATTTCTTTCCAATAACCCACCATAATGAAAATTAAAATTCACTAGCATCTAAATTACAAAGAAATTTTCCAATAAATCAAATTGTAAGCATTAATAACGAAAGTTGAAAGCCCAGCTAGAGCAGTAAGAATAATATATTAATAACCATTATTGAAAAAAGGAATTAATAACCATTATTGAAAAAAGCATAAACATCCTTTAAAAGGGGTAATATATTAATATATAATGGAAAATAGTTGTATTGAGAAATTTAATTAAGAACTAAATGTAATCCCACTAGTGAGCTATCATTTATAACTTAACTTTATATCTTCCCAATTATATTAAAGACTTAGTTAAGAGAAGGTGGATTAGTCTCCTGAGGCACTTCAGGACCTTTAGAAGGCTTACTAAGGATGGTGACCTCATGAGCTAAAGGGTGAGAGTTGTTAAGAGAAAGTAAAGTAGAGATGGACATTTCCAAAAATGTAAAAAAAAAAGGGTTTAGTTTAGAATAAAGAAAGAAGGTTAGGCGAGAAGATAAGGGAGGGGAAAAGGAAAATGTTTGAAGTTTGAGAAGCTGGAAATTAGGCCACGGAGGTTATGAGAGAAAGCAAGAGAGTCAGAAGCATACCAGGGAGCAAAGCTTTAGTAGTTGAAAGAAACAAGGGATCCAACTAAAGAAGTTAGCCAAGCTAGTCAAAACAAATATGAAGGATAAAATTAAGAGCAAACTGAGGGATTATGATGTTAATATACAATAGGAAATAGTGTAATCACAAGCATTGTAGTAGGCAGGGGGAGTATGATAGTGATGGTGAACCTTCTAATAAGCTTGAGAGTGATAACGAGAACAAACACTCTATTCCAAAAATCAACAATTTGATAATTTTTATGCCCATTAATAAGAAAGGATATTTTAAAATGATAACCATTAGGCAAAAAAATAGCTGAAAACTTCAAAAAGATCAAGTTGATTAGCAACTATTGTATAACATTAATGGAAAACTTAATGTTTGGATATTTTTGAACAAATTGAAAGTTGGAACATTTTAGCGCCACTTTTTAAAGATCAAGCTAGTGTTGCGAAATTGAGTAATGTTTGGAATTTATTTTATAATTAACCCTAAATAATAATCATAATCAATATAAAAAGGATCATTTAATCATCATACAAATACAAAAATTATGGACAATACAAAGGATTTAAAATGTTACAAATTCATCATATAATAAATAATAATTAAATCAAATAAAAAGAATAATAAATATCAATGACTCTCTAACTATTACAATTTACAACAACAGTTCGTGTCAAGGAAACAACTAACTAGAAGTGAAACTTGAAACAACGGACATCTTCATGAACACTGTGCCAATGATACGAAATTTTTTTTGGATATAATGTTATTTAGTCGTTGATGGTTATTTGTGATCAATTAATGTAGAAATTATTTTTTTGGAGTAGAATGATCTTAGAAACCATGTATAACTAGGTGCATAAATAGTTTGAAAAAAATAGAAGTGAAGGCTCTGTTTGTTTTCACTGTACACGTGAGTTTTGAGTAATTTTTAAGGATGAGAACAAAATGAAATTTTGAGTTATGGAATAAGTATGTGGTGATGTCTGGGAAGGAGAATCAAAGATTTAAAATGGAAGTTGAGGAGAAAAATAAAGAATAGATAAAAAGGATGAGATTCTGATATACTATGTTTCTCTTCACTGTGAATGTGTGTGTGTGTATGTGTTTTAGAGATAACCAAAAGAACAATTTTTGAGTTGAAAAATAGTTGTAAGATGATGTTCTAAGGTGAGAAAGATTTTATAAGGGATAGTTAGAGGAAGAGAATAAAGAGATGGGAAAATGTACAGAAAATGATGAAGTGCAAAACATGAAGAAGATGAGTTACTGATATTAGATTTTTTTAATGATTGTAAGAATTTTGAGTAAACTTGCATATTAGAGGTACTGTGAATTTGTGGTGAATGAGTTGAATGAAAATGGCATGGAAAAACTAGAAATGAAAAATTGAAGTGTTAAATTGAGTGAAGAAAGACACGTATAGAAGTTGGCTGTGAATGAAACGAAGAAAAAGAGAAAAGAGAGGTAAAAGTTTGATTTGAAACTTCCTTGATTAAACTGTATTGATCTAGGAAGATTTTGATAAAATTATCTTCAACAAAGTTGTAGATCTTTCTTTTAGCTTTCCATTGATATAAAGTTTGCAATATTTGGAGTTTTGAATCAAAAGTTATGGAGGTTTGAAGTTCGATAGCGACTTTGATGTTTTAAAGATGAATGCACGATAGCGACTTCGGCAGGTTAAGGGCAAAAGTCGCTACTGTGCAAATGCACATTAGCGACTCTAGATGTTTAAGGGTGAAAGTCACTATCGTGCAAATGCACGATAGCGACTTTGGTTCTTTAAAGGTCAAAGTCGACATCGTGCAATTGCACGATAACGACTTTGGAGGGTTGTTAGCTGATGAACATCCGATAGTTTTTTGGCTATATCTTCTTCGTCCAATCTCCAAATGATATGAAACTCAAACGATTGGACTTATACCACATTGATCTACCTCTCCACCAAAAATCATAGCCATCTGAAATGAATTGAGAGAGATTGAGTGTTAAACGTGGGACAGGTTTGACTATACTCTCATCCAAACTTTTTGTCTTTATCTATCACCCCAGTGAGTTTTTCTCACGCCCATGACTCTTGGACAAGCTTGATTTTTCACTCTCACACCTGTGAGTTAAATTGCAAGAGTGATGTTTAATTGTCCCATCAAAACACTGTGCTATTCTTGCTTCTTTCAACTATAACTTCTTCTCTAGACCTACAAATCACTTGATTCTTAAGCCACAAAAATTGGTAGCATTCTGAATTGATGTGTAAAAGGCTGATCAAATGAAAGTGTGGGAATATGTTGGAATAGCGTGAATTGGAATATTTTACTGAACATACTTTGGTATTGTGATTAGATTTGGATCTGTATGATTCCAATTGAGATTATTTTTAATTTGGAGTAAACTAGAGACATAGGCTTACAAATTATCTGAAGAAGTCGAATTGTGTTTCAGTCTTTAAGATTTTCAATTTCTAGATGGAATTTGAGTGCAATGTACTGTTTCAGTATAGGAACAGTCCGAAAATATTTGGTGAATAACTTTCAAAATACTGAACCAAATTGAATGATTTTGGTGTCAATAGAAACATAAGACATAGAGGAACACTATTTAGAAGAGAGTATTGCCAACTTACTTCATTTACACTGTCTAAATGATCAAGAACAATATACCCGAAATTTCGTTTTTATGGAAAAATCTGAAGGTGATTTAAGGAGTTATAAATTGTGATTTCAATGGTTTTATTGAGGTATAAACCTAAGTATAAACACTGCTTAGGTGAGTTTCAATATGGGATTGATTTTGTGAAGAAAATAATGGAAAGATACTCAGGATTGTCATGAACATGCATTGTACATATTTCATTACATATATGCACATTGTTAAACATTTATGCTTGTGCAAATTGTGATATATGTGTATATTATTTGATTGAGAGGAGCAACTGGAACGTCAACCTCCAGACGTTGTCGGAACTTCTAGGCATTAGCTTTGGGAGTAACTTGTGAGTAACCTAGACGGTCTCACTCAATTAAATGTTTGTTTTATATTATGTTTAAATTGTTGAATGAATGTGTTTTGATTGTTGGATTCCGGACAATGAAGGTCCGATGATTGTTACATATGAATGAGATATTGAAGTGCTACTTGTATGTGAATGTGACAAACTATGTGCTTCATGACATGATTGATTGTGACAGATGCATTCCATACATGAATACACAATCAGATAATGGTAGTTGTGACCAGAGTAGCCACCAAAAAAGAGCTTAAAGCTCAGATTGTGAAAAAGAGCCTCGAGCTCAGAAAGTGATTAAGAGCCTAAGGTTACTATGTAAAATGAGCCCTGTATCCCCATCTGATAAGGGACAGTTATCAATGAGCCCGATATTCACAATAAATACGGGATAGTTTAGGCACTCGGTCACAACAACGTAATAATTAAAAATGAGTCACATGAGCATTTCATATGCATTTTAATAAGTATGTTGATTGTTTGAAATGCCAAATTGGTTTGCTCTTAAATGAAAATGTGATATGTGTTTTCAATTATGCAAAAATGCAAAGTTGTGAAATATATGTTATTTGAAATGATGTGATGCATGAATTGAGTGAACCATCGATGATGGTTACCTCATTGAGTTCGCAAAATTCACCAAAATTGCAAATGTTGACTTTTCAGTATCGAGAGATGACTCTAGCTATTGAAAGGCGCTACACGCAGTGTAAACTTATGATTTGGGAAGAGAAATCATGGCTCAAAGGTCGGTTAGCTGGGTTTTGGACAGATTAGATAGATTTTGTATATGTCCTCTTTCGTGTAGCGCTTTTGTATTAGGCTATGATGATGTTCGCGTAAGGAATGTTGAAAGACATATTGTAGACCTTTAGTTTTTATGAAATGAAATGAGGAAAAAGTTGGTTTTTAAAATGTTGTGATTTTCTTATGATGCTTTATAAGTGAATAAAAATATGATGCCATGTTAAGTGAATGTAGTGATTGATCATAGCGACCATTATCGTAGGATATGTACTGGAATGTCCTAGGGGTGTTCTGGTATGTACCTTACGATAAGGGGGCGCTACATTTACAATACAAATAAATAATATGGTTCATCATTTCATGAACCAATCTAGCATGAACTCAAGCTAGATCATCGAATCTTCTTATACTTGAAGTGACTAAATTATCAAGAGTACTTGAACTTTCCTCAATTTATCTGTAAAGTAAATAAAGATATACGGTAAAATTAAATTAATAACTTCATATCAAAATAAAGAACACTTAATTTCATTTTGTATTATTATATTATTCAACCATAAAGACATACTTTCACAACTATAACCTATTCAGTTTCAACCATAACTCATAACTATAATTTTATAACCTATTTTTTATGTAATCACATAATTCAACTATAAACTAATCTTTTTTGTTTCTTGATATAATTTAATTTGTAATGCTTATCATTATTATGTTTTTTAAACAAATTTCAATCACTATTGTTACTAGAATCCTAATTCTCAACTTTGATTTAACAATCTTTCATTCACCAATTTTAATCAACATTCCTAGTTTCTTACTCAAATTAACTCCACAATTAAGAGGTAACATGCACTATACAATTCAATTTCATCTAACACAATTCACCAAGAAGTCAAGAACTAATAAATCAATATACACAATTACACATATACATCTTATATAACTTATTTTATATGATTACATCATTTAACCATGAAGACATTCACTCACAAATATAACCTATTCAATTTCAACCATAACTCACAACTATAAATCTACAACCTATTTTATGTAATCACATAATTCAACTATAAACTAATATATTTTGTTTGCTTATACAATTCAATTTGTAATGCTTATCATTATTTTGTTTTCTTAACTAATTTTAATCAACATTGTTAATAAAATCTTAATTCCCAACTTTAATTTAACAATCTTTCAGTCACTAATTTTAATCAACATTCTTAGTTTCTTACTCAAATTAACTCCACAGTCAAGAGTCAAAACACACAGAACATTACATAATTCAATTTCATCCAATACAATTAACCAAGAACCAACAATTCAAAATACACAATTACTACATAACATAAAATCACAAGACACAAATTCACAAATCAATTTTCATTTATCTATATTCAATATTCTATAGATCACAAATACAATTCAATATTCAAATAAATAGTCAACACAATTCAATATTTCAATATCCATATTCCATAATATCATAAAATTTGTTTCAAGTTTTTGCAACCTTCACTAAATCTTTATCTCAGAGTCATAGGGACTACAGAGCACAAATACACATTTTTTTGCTGCCTTTACCGAATCTCTAGACTAGTGCAAGTCTATATATGGATTATGGTGTGGTGGTGTGGGTTAGCAAGTATAGGTGTGGGTCAGTAGGTGCGAATGCAGGTCTGCGTTTGAGTGCGACTGGGTCTAGTTACTGTTTGTTTGTAACTACAGATGATTGTTTAACTAGTGCAAGACCACGGATGCGATAGGTGCAAGCAGTTGTGATGGTGCAGGTGTGGGTGCGATGGTGCAAGTGTGAGTGCATTTATGCAGGATCGATGGGCAGGCAATAAGCTTGGTTGGTTTGACGATGACTGGTGTAATGGTAGGATGAGACGATGAACCGAGACAGTAAGAGAAGTGATAGAGCCGTAGTGGAGGCGACAACAGGTAGAGTGGGGACTGAGGGGGTCTGGTAGGTTTAGTTGTTAGGGTTAACATTTTTTAAAATTTTAACTGAGTCTTTAATTTTTTTTTAAAATTTACAATTTAGTCTAATAATTGATCGGTCGGTATCAAATCTCATTACAAGACAACACAATACTTTACTATTTTTTGGCCGGTATAATACGATACCATATCATTGATCTCTTTTTTGGCCGATATAGTATGTTACTTGTATCATTATTCTTTTTTTATTATTAAACTTTTTTGTTTATGGTAATCAAATATTAAATTATTATCTCCAGTTCATGAATGCCTTTCTCCCTTTAAAGATTCATTTACAAGTTCACTCAATCTCTCTCTTCAAGTAAACAAATTTAGCATGGTTTAAAACAATATATCTATGTGTTTGAGTACACATTTGACCAAGTTGAAATTGATTCATTACATCCAAAACTTTTTATTTTTTATTTTGTTTGCTTTACCTCTAAAATTCCATGTAATCATCTACAGCAATGGATCTTGATTTTGATTATTTTCCCTGAATTATATGGTTGGAATTTTAATGTCATTTTGGTTGCTAAAATAATTTAAAAAATGTTACGACAAAGAAGAAGGGGGAAGAGAATAAAGATTAGGAAGAAGATGATATTAAAGATGTAAGATTAAGTTGTTCATTTAAGAATATTAAAAAAATCATCTAATAATAACGATTATAATGATCTATAACTAAAGGGACCACGTGTCAAAAAGGGAGGGGCAATAAAGTACTGTGCATTAGTCATTATAATGACCATATCGAAGGCATTGAATATAATCATATTTGGATATTCTCTTTCTTAAGTCTCATTCTCTCTCTCTTCTTTTCCTTTTTCTCCTTCATTTATGTTCTATTTACTTCCCTTAATTATGCTCATTCACGTTTACCACACTTATGATACTTTGTTACATAATTATTATATAACTGTCAGTTTCAAAACAGTTGAGTCTCGACATTCTATTATGGAAAAAGGCACTAGAGGCACAAAGTTGTGTTAAATAGAAGAAGGCATAAAGAACTTCCTAAAAGCTCAAATAAGAAATGAGAGACTATTAATATAAGGATAATATCAAAATGATAAGCATGAAAAGGATATTATTGATTTGAAAACTATTTTCTACCATTGACATAGAAGATATGGAAATATAATTATATGACTAAGAAAGAAAAAGTTTCAAGAAGGACTTAATGAGATGGTGAGAAAAGAGGCTACGCATGTGGAGTCAAACCAAATTAAAGGATGATCATTGGTTAGCTAGATTTTAGCTATGATTAGAGAAAACTTGGATGAAAACACGATCTTCAGTAAGATAGTGTATCAATTCATATAACTTGCTAAGAAATTTAGTAGTGAGACAAGGTCTTTAAAATAAGTGTGACTTAAACTATGTATGTCTTTAAAAGTTTAAGATAAACTCATGATTTACACCCATGAACATGTTCCAGATTGTGTCAAATCCCATAGAGATATAATAGGATCTACAACTAGTAGATATGTGTGTAGATACAAGTAGTGTGGTGTTAAATTTTAATATGGCCTGACTCACAACCATGACTTAGACTAAGCTAACTGAAATCCTAATTTTATTTTAAGTTGAAAACCCTAGTTTTATTTTATTTAAGGAATATTTCTTTTTAGGTCATAATAATTACCTTTGAACATTAATACAATAGTAAGAGTTTTCTCTTAGGTTCTTCAAAGAACTTTTCAAACTTATTAAGTTATTTGCTTGAAATGTTCAAATCATCTTATATTCTTAGTTCTAGTCTCCATTATGACAGGTCAAGATTTTATGATTCCATATAATTGTTTGGCTAAAGTTCTATCCATAAATATAATTTTAGCTTCTTTGGAGCTTGATTGCAAATCATGTATGTGAGATTTGAAGCTTTCATCCTTAGGGTTCACATTAAATATTCATTGATCTACCTTAATTTATAACTAGTTTATGCTTCCTATGCGCATACTAAATGAAAATGTGAAAAATACTAATGTGCTTTCAATTGTCATTAGCTACTGTAGCAAACAACACACATCTAAATACACCAAAAAAATCATCATCATCAAAACTTGTGTTAAAATTATCTTCATCACTAGAATAATCTAATAAATTAACAATTTATTCTTCCTTAACCTCTAAAAACTTGATTCAATTTCTAAAGCTAGCATCTATTAAAGACAACAAGACATAATATGACCCTTTCATTGACATGTATGACAAAATAATGGAAGCATTACTTATTTTAAACGCAATGGAAGAAGTAATATGTTTAGATCTATTAATACTAGACTCCTTACCAATATCTTTAGATTTATCGTTGTTATGTATAATTTTTAGTTTATTTTGCTAGCTTTTATATTCTGATTTTGGTAAAAATTCTTGCCTTTTAATCCAAATTTGAATGAGAAAAGCTTCGTGGAGTTGTTTGTTAACATTACAAGGAAAGAAAGAAATTGGGCAAAAGTCTCACGCACGTGACAGGAAGTGTCACGCTTGTGATAGGAAGAGTCACTCGGCTGCACAGAGTTGTCACCACCGTGCAAAAGAATTCTAGCACTGAAAAAATGTCACGCAAGTCATGCATGATTGCAGTAGATGAAAAAACCTGGACTATCTCTATAAATAGAAGTTTATAAAAAGAAAAAAAGAGAAGTCAACAGCATGAGAAAGAATAGAAGATAGCAGAGCAGTCGACATGAGCAAGAATAGAAGAGAGAAAAGCCAGAAAGCATGAATAACAATTTCTGGGGTAGAATAGCTAAGACAGAAAGTAGAAGCTAAAGCTAGGGAGCATAAGCAAGGCTAGTGATGTAACACCCCACGTTAGGGGTTAGAAAATTGAGGAATTTCAGTGCACTGTATGTTTTGCATAATTGATTATTCGCTGATAAGTGCATATATATTTTTGACACATACAAATATTTATACATAGCACTGTATGTTTTGCATAATTGACTATTCGCTGATAAGTGCATATATATTTTTGACACATACAAATATTTATACATACATGTATTGACAATTCTGGGTATAATTGGTTTTAAAATTATGATTAAGATGAGAATTGTGGTTTTTAGGTGTCGAAAAATTACTTGGAGAACGTTATTATTATTTCAGTATTTTTTGGGAATTTTAGGAATTTTCCTAGAAATTTTGAGATATTAGGAAAAATAGACCAATGGTGTTTTGACATGTAGCACCTTTATATGGATGACAAATGGCCCACATGTAATGGAGCCACGTGTCAATGGGTTATTAAAGCACGTATCACAAGTGTGTAAGGCAAAAAAAATGTTGTAGCTCTTTATTTTCTTTCAGTTTTGCTTTGTCCTCACCGAAACCTTGTTCTTCTGTTGGACCCCATTACCGGAGCCCAACATCGGACACGGAACTTGAAACTTAAGCGAGGAGGAAAAACTTGGATAATAGAAAATTTATAA
>JAOQMR010000006.1:16219195-16239702 GCA_027563865.1 Erythroxylum pelleterianum | reverse complement strand
TGAACCGAAAGTTTTTCCGGTTTTCTGTAGGAGGGTTATCTGATGTTGCTGAAATTAAGGTAAATGAGGCATTTTTTGGGTTAAAATGAATTAACTAGCCATATGAAATATCATTCATGCGTTTCCTCACTTAATTAAGTCAAATCTAGGGGCATCGTCGAACCTATATTGGTGCAATGCCAGGGAAGATGGTCCAGTGCCTGAAAAATGTGGGAACTACAAACCCTCTTGTTCTTATTGATGAGATTGACAAGGTACTTGTTGGAAAATTTGGTTTGTGTAAGATTTTATGGCTTTTTGAAATGGATGCATTGTGGGAAGAACCTATGAGGCAGATAACAACTACTTGCAAAGAGGAGTGTTTTATTAGGATTATATTAGAGGAGTGTTTTATTAGGAGTCTATTGGAGGAATATTTTAATTTTAATAGAAGTCTATTGTTTTTGCACTAGTTTCTGTTATAGTTATGTTAATAAAAACAACTTAAATAGGAGTCTTTCTAGGCGTCCTAGTTTAGGTGGAACTTTTGTGCTGCTTTGCCTATATAAGGCTATTATGTTATGCAATAAAGAAAGGAAGAAGTTATTATAAAAATTAGCTAATTAGGAGTAGAGTAATTTAGCCCATCTTGACAAACCTTGTCTTTGACAAGTGCTGCTAGTTTTTCATCACCAAAAATAGGTCCTGCAAGAAAGGGAACCAACGTAAATAAGGGGAAAAAGATTAACTTTCTTGGGAATCATCCTTGGACTCGATCCCAAGAACGGGCACACAACAATTTGGTATTAGAGCAGGAGTTCATGGATGAAACAGGCCACTCAGCTGCAGAGCAATTTTCGATAGATTGGTAGATGGATCAGAAGATACGGGCATTAAAGATGGAGCAACAAGAATTGAAGGCTCAATATGCAATGATTATCCGCATGCTTGCAAGGTTGGAAGGTGCAAAATTGAGCGAGTATCAGGCACCATCACCACCACCATGGGAGGAGAGGATCCATGGGGGCAGTGGGGCAAGAATGGTGCCTAAATATACTAAGATGGAATTTCCAACGTACGATGGCTTGATGGATTCATTGGTTTGGCTTCATAGGTGTGAACAATTTTTCCTAAGCCAACAAACAGCAGAGGAGGAGAAGGTAAGATTGGTTGCCTTTCATTTAATGGGGGAGGCCCAACTGTGGTTCTTTCAACTTGAACAAGAAGAACCAGGGTTGCATTGGTACTCTTTCAAAAGCCATTGCAAAATGAGATTCGGCCCTCACCTTAGTAACAACCCTGTAGGAGGATTGGCGAACCTCAAACAGACAAGGAGCGTAGAAGAATATCAACACCAATTCCAAACACTGCAGGCTAGAACCATAAGACTTTCACGAGACCTACAAGTAAATCTATTCGTGGTTGGGTTGGTAGAAGGGTTGCGAATCGAGGTGGAGATGCAATATCCTGTTAATCTTGGAGCTGCAATGAACTTGGCAAGAGCATGTGAAAGAAAATTGCAATGTATGCAGATGCAATACACCCAAGGGGTAAGAGGCAGTCGAAACACCACCCTATGGCCATCTTCGCAGCTGGACAGTAGTAGTAACAACACCAGCGCGAGTGCAGCCACACCTTTAGGAAGTAAGGTAAACTCGGGGGCTAAAACAACAACTTCTAGTATAGCAAGTACTCCGCCCCCGATGGGAAGGTGCTTGACCATAGTGGAAATGGCTAAAAGAAGAGAGAAGGGGTTGTGCTGCAATTGTGGTGAGACTTATTCGGTGGGGCACAAATGCAAGCAACTATTTTTTATTGAGGTGGCAAATTCTGAGGAAGAAGGGGAGGAACCAGTGGAGAGAGAACCTGAGATATTTTTGCATACCATCACTTACATAACCTGAGTTCGAGCTTGTGGGCAAGCTCGATGTCGAAGAGGGGAGTGATGATATGGATGCATTGTGGGAAGAACCTACGAGGCAGATAACAACTACTTGCAAAGAGGAGTGTTTTATTAGGAGTCTATTAGAGGAGTATTTTAATTTTAATAGGAGTCTATTATTTCTGCACTAGTTTTTGTTATAGTTATGTTAATAAAAACAGTTAAAGAGGAGTCTTTCTAAAAGTCCTAAACAACTTGAATGGGAGTCTTTCTGAGGGTCCTAGTTTAGGTGGAACTTTTGTGCTTCTTTGCCTATATAAGGCTATTATGTTATGCAATAAAGAAGAAGTTATCATTAAAATTAGCTAATTAGGAGTAGAGTAATTTAGCCCAATCTCGACAGACCTTGCCTTTGACAAGTGCTACTAGTTTTTCATCACCAAAAATAGGTTCTGCAAGAAAGGGAACCAACGTAAATAAGGGGAAAGAGATTATCTTTTTTGAGAATCGTCTTTGGACTCGATTCCAAGCACGGGCATATAACAATTTGGTATCAGAGCAGGAGTTCATGGACGAAACAGGCCATTCAACTGCAGAGCAATCTTTGGTAGATTGGCGAATGGATTAGAAGACACGGGCATTAGAGATGGGGTAGCAAGAATTGAAGGCTCAATATGTAGAGATTATCCGCATGCTTGCAAGGTTGGAAGGTGGACAATTGAGCGAGTATCAGGCACCATTACCACCACCACAGGAGGAGAGGACCAATGGGGGCAATGGGGCAAGAATGGTGCCTAAATATACTAAGATGGAATTTCCAACATATGATGGCTCGATGGATCCATTAGTTTGGCTTCACAAGTGTGAACAGTTTTTCCTAAGCCAACAAACAACGGGGGAGGAGAAGGTAAGATTGACTGCCTTTCATTTAATGGTGGAGGCCCAACTGTGGTTCTTTCAACTTGAACAAGAAGAGCCAGGGTTGCATTGGTACTCTTTCAAAAGCCATTGCAATATGAGATTCGACCCTCACCTTAGTAACAACTCTGTAAGAGAATTGGCGAACCTCAAACAGAGAGGGAGCGTAGAAGAATATCAACGCCAATTCCAAACACTGCAGGCTCTAGGTGGAGTCTATTATTTCTGCACTAGTTTCTGTTATAGTTAAGTTAATAAAAACAACTTGAATAGGAGTCTTTCTAAGAGTCCTAAAACAGCTTGAATATGAGTCTTTCTAGGGGTCCTAGTTTAGGTGGAACTTTTGTGTTTCTTTGCCTATATAAAGCTATTATGTTATGCAATAAAGCAAGGAAGAAGTTATCATAAAAATTAGTTAATTAGGCGTAGAGTAATTTAGCCCAATCTCGGCAGACCTTGTCTTTGACAAGTGTTGCTAGTTTTTCACACCAAAAATAGGTTCTGCAAGGAAGGGAACCAACGTAAATAAAGAGAAAGAGATTAACTTTCTTGAGAATCGTCCTTGGACTCGATCCCAAGCACGGGCACATAACACTTTTCAATTTCCATCCTACAAAAATTTTCTTCTGTAACTATTTTTGTTCAATTTATTTTAGTAAGAAAGCGGAAAACTTCTGTTGTATTTTTGAATGTTATTTTTAAATGATTTATTTAATTTTCAATTCTATGTTTAAAATTAGGATGGTTCTGCTGTTATTATCCCTCTTATGCAAGATTTTGTTTTGCATTAAAGTTTAGCTATTATACTTCTTATAATGTCAGCTGGGAAGAGGACATGCTGGTGATCCTGCAAGTGCTTTATTGGAGCTTCTTGATCCAGAGCAAAATGCGAATTTTTTGGACCACTACTTAGATGTTCCAATTGATCTATCAAAGGTTGAATACTATAAAGATTTCCAAACATCTTAATTATTTTGTTTTGGGTTTCAATTCTTTTTTTCTCCCCCTCTCAACCTGAAGGTTCATCCTTTGAACATTTGACTGCAGGTTCTGTTTGTATGCACAGCAAATGTGATTGACACGATACCTAGCCCACTATTAGACAGAATGGAGGTAGTAACTATTGCAGGTTATATTACTGATGAAAAAATGCATATTGCAAGAGATTATCTGGAGAAGGCTACTCGTGAATCGTGCGGCATTAAGCTTGAACAGGTTGGTTGGTTTGTCTATCTTCCTTTCTCTCTCCTCCTATTGTATTCCATCTATTAGAATTTTTAATGTGGGTAGAGTGTAGAGCTCATTAACAAGAATTGAGCTTGGGTCAATCATTATCAAAATTACTAGAACTAGTCATTTAGATAGTTAACCCTTACCACTTATAAACTCTTTAACATTTTTATGTTTAGTTAATATAGGATACTTTAACACTCCCCCTCATGTGCAATTGGGACTGGACATTTATTTGTCACTTGAAATAAATGCATTGGTAACCGGACCGGGGACTGGACATCCAGACGGACAACCGGGAAATTAATATTCTGGACCAAACCTGCTCTGATACCATATTAAAATTTTTAATATGGGTAGAGTGTCGAGCCCATTAACAAAAATGGGGCTTGGGTCAACCATTGCCAAAATGGCTAGAGCTAGTCATTTGGATAGTTGACCTTACTACTTATAAACCTTTTAACATTTTCATGTTTAGTCAATATGGGGTATTCTAACAATGTGAATAAAAGCTAATTTGCTCTATATTATATTACTAAGAGAATGTAGTACATATGTACATGAATAGGAATACAGAGTAGGCTAGATAATCTGTACAGATACAAAAGATAATCTTAGGACAATGTTTATCTCTAAGATTCTGCTATCTAATCTATAGAATCTGATTACAATCAGATTATAATATTATGAGATAATATATATCTTGACCACACTCCCCTTCAAGTTGGATCATAGATATCAATCATGTCTAACTTGTTGATACATTCATCAAACACTTGTCTTTGAAGACCTTTGGTAAACACATCTGTTTGCTTCTTCGTTGGGACATAAGTTAGGCATATAGTCCCATTTTCTATCTTCTTCTTGATAAAATGTCGATCAACTTCAACATGCTTTGTTCTCTCATGGTGGACTGGATTGTGTGCCATGCTTAGGGTTGCCTTGTTATCACAATAATGTTTTATAGGTGACTCAAAATTGATTCCCAATTCTGTCAGCACTCTCTTTAACTAAAGACTTTCACAAATCCCTTTTGCAATTGCTCTTAGTTCAACTTCTGCACTACTCTTGGCTACCACTTTTTGCTTCTTACTTTGCCACGTGACCAAATTTCCCCACACGAAAGTACAATATCTAACGGTTGATCGTCTATCCTCTTATGAACTTGCCCAATCTAAATCAGTATATATTTCAATTGTTCTTTGATCTCCTTTTTTGAATAATAATCATTTCTCAGCAGTACCCTTTAAATACCGTAGTATCTTATAAGATGCCTCAAAATGCTTCCTCCTTGGTGCATGCATGTAGCGACTTACAACACTCCCTGCAAAAGCAATATCTGGTCTAATATGAGACATAAATCAATCTTCCCACTAGTGTCTGGTATTCTTCACAATTAACAAGTTTATCCTCTTTATCCTCAAACTTTGTACTGTCAATGGGAGTGGTGCTTGGTTTATATCCTAACATTCCAGTCTCTTTCAAGAGATCAAGAATGTACTTCCTTTGTGAGATGTAAATCTCTTTTTTTGATCTCGCTACTTCCATGCCTAGAAAATATTTCATTTCTCCTAAGTCTAACTTCAAATTCTTTCTTCAAAGCTGACTTGAGTCTTGTAATTTCTTCTGCATCATCACCAATTACGACAATATCAATTACATGCACATTCAAAATTGTCTTCTTACCTTCTTAAATTCTAAAGAACATTGTATGATCTGACTGAGCTTGTGTGTATCCTTCTGTTTTTAGGACTTTGGCAAATCTTTCAAACCAAGCTTGTGGTGATTGTTTCAGCCCATATAGGGATTTTTTTAGTTTGCATACTCTGTTTCCTCCTTCCTCATTAAACCCTGGAGGAAGTTTCATGTACACTTCTTCCTTTAGTTTGCCATTCAAGAAGGCATTTTTAATAGCAAGTTGTTGAAGTGGCCAGTTGAAGTTAGCAGCTATAGATAGCAATAGTCTGATAGTGTTTAGCTTGGCCACAGGTGCAAATGTCTCCTTGTAGTCCATCTTTTAGGTCTGAGTATAGCCCTTTGCTACCAATCTCGCTTTATACCTCTCGATGGAACCATCAACCCTATATTTGATTGTGAATATCCACCTACAACCCACGGGTTTCTTTCCTTTTGGCAGATCAACTTCTTCCCATGTTTCATTCTTTTCAAGTGCTCTTATCTCTTTGAAAACTGCTTCTCTCCTTTCTAGAACTTTAAAAGCTTCTTGAATATTTTTGGGGATGTCAATTTTGTTTAGATTAACAATAAATGCTTTGTATTGAGAAGATAGAGCATCATAAGAGACAAACCTCTCGTTCGGGTGCACAGTACATGATCCAGATGTCTTCTGTAAAGCAATTGGCAGTTCCACGGGACATCAGTGCAGATGCTTCATTAGTAGGTACTGGAGACACATTTTGTTCTTCTTTTGGCTCCTCTTTTAGCATGATTTTCCTCCTTGTTGCTTCCTTTCTAACTTCATAAAAAACTTCTTTAGTTCTTGGCAGAGGAATTCTACTTAGGATTCTTCCACGGACATCATCCAACTTTTTGTTGAGACCAGCCAAAAATTCAAAGACTCTTTATTTTTAAATTTTCTTGTTGTATATGACAATATCTTCCTTGCTCCTCCACTCTTCATCCGACAGAACGTCAAGTTCTTGCCACAATGCTACCATTTCGACCCAATGCTCTATAACATCTCTATCACCTTGCTTCATTTGCCACAGTTTTGTTTTTATCTCGTAGATTTGTGATGCATCCTCTCTGAGTATGATTGTTGCACCCCTTCCCAGATTTCTCGATTTGTTGGCAAAAACATAAAGGTGTGTTTGATTGGTGGTATCATGGTGATAAGCCATGACAAGACCATGAAGTTGTCTATCTCCCACTGTTGTGCAGCTTGCGAGTTTGTTGGGTTTGGATCGTTTCCATCTCCAACGATAAAGCTTAGCTTCCCGCGTCCTCCAGTGGCGAGTTTCATAGCTTGAGTCGACTCCCGATAGTTCGTTCCATTCAGTTTGTTAGAGACGATGACAACTGAAACTCCTTCAAGACCAGAGGTCATCGATGACTAACCTCCAATTTGGTTTGGGTTTGCTGTGAAGGATCCCTCAAGATTGGAAGTCATTTCTTGACTTGTCAGGGTTTACTCCTCGGTTTCACTCTCTCTTTCATGTGGCTTTGATACCATGTGAATAAGAGTTGATTTGCTCTATATTATATTACTAAGAGAATGTAGTACATATATACATAAATAGGAGTACAGAGTAGGCTAGATAATCTATACAGATACAGAAGATAATCTTAGGATAATGTTTATCTCTAAGATACTGCTATCTAATCTATAGAATCTGACTACAATCGGATTATAATATTATGAGATAATATGTATCTTGACCACACCATCTGCATAGTGTTAACTACGGGGAATAACCATACATCTAAATAGTGATTAACTGTTCTGTAATATGTGAATGACATGTATGGATGCTTGTTGATAACTGTGAATTACACCTACTTGCTGCTTGTAATATGAGTTTCGGTTAGCATGACTATTCCTGATGGACCATCTATGACCTAATATGTTGCAGGTTGAAGTGACTGATGCTGCTCTTCTTGCACTTATAGAGAATTACTGCCGAGAAGCCGGAGTCAGGAACCTACAAAAGCAAATAGAAAAGATTTATCGAAAGGTTTGTTTTCCTTTGCTGACAACTTGTATTGGCATCAACTTGATTATCCAGGTGGCAAGTAGGAGGAACTACTTATTCCATTGGTTCAAAGATGCATAAATTGCTTATTGAGGAAAGTAAAATTTCATAGATGAAAAACATGTGTGAATAGATATTACGCATCAACTGATTCTTAATTTGTATAATTGCTCAGATAGCACTGCAACTTGTTCGACAAGGAGTGATAAATGAATCTCCAGTTTCAAAAGTTCAGGTTGGTGAACCAAATGAGGAAAGAGCAGAAATTGCTGAAATGTCTAGAGCATCAGTGGAGAATAGTTGCAATGAAAAAAATGTGCAAAACTTTGTAGAAGCTGATGTCATACCGATGGATCAACCATCTGACCAAATTCAGGGTGCAACTGACCAATCCAGTGATTCGAAGGTATGTTAGTGTTGCAGAACTGGATAATTGGGTGTTGACACTTGGGCACTTTATTTTGAGTGCGTTTGTTTAAAGGAGACATTGATGTTCCTTTTGGAACTTGTTCATTGTCTCATGTCACTTTTCTAATCTAAGAACTTGGATTGCTTTTGAGTTAGATGCTATTTTGTTTCAAACCAAATGGAAATATTTTTGGGAAAGAAAGAAGATTGCATGATAAGGTGCTTGGGAAGTTGTGAATGACCTTAACTATTTTGCATCATTATCTTTTGGGTATGCAAATGTTTTGGAACATTATATTATTATTATTATTATTATTATTATTTTGATAAAATTTTGACAGGATGCAAAAGAACCTGAGAAAATTGAGTGTGGAGTAACTAAGGCAGTTGAAAAGGTGTTGGTTGACACATCAAACCTTGCTGATTTTGTTGGGAAACCAGTTTTCCATGCAGAACGCATCTATGAACAGACTCCTGTGGGAGTTGTGATGGGTCTTGCTTGGACTGCAATGGGGGGTTCCACATTGTACATAGAGACCACTACTATCGAGCAAGGAGAGGGTAAAGGGTCTCTTCATCTTACTGGTCAACTCGGAGATGTGATGAAAGAAAGTGCCCAAATAGCTCATACTGTTGCCAGAGCAATATTGAATGAAAAGGATCCGGAGAATCCCTTCTTTGTCAATTTCAAGCTGCATCTCCATGTTCCCGGAGGGGCTACTCCAAAGGATGGTCCCAGTGCTGGCTGCACCATGATTACTTCCTTGCTCTCACTAGCCATGAAGAAGCCTGTGCGCAGAGATTTAGCAATGACTGGGGAAGTTACTCTAACAGGGAAAATCCTTCCTATTGGCGGGGTAATTTTATCCTCTTTACATTTGCTGTCGTTTTCTTTTCTTTTTATTATATATCTACAAAGCCTCTAAGATTCATAGTTTCCATATATTTGAGCAGTCCTATTATATAACACCTTTCTTCTGTCATATTCTTTATATTTGCGGTTCTCAGTTCTAGAACTTAAAAAAGTTTGTATTTGTTAAACATTCAGGTGAAGGAGAAAACTATAGCAGCAAGAAGGAGCCAAGTGAAGACCATTATTTTCCCCTCAGCGAACAAGAGGGATTATGATGAGCTTGCACCAAACGTGAGAGAAGGTCTTGAAGTCCACTTTGTTGATGAATACAGCCAGATATTTGATTTAGCCTTTAGCTATGACCACAGTGATAATTAATGAATTACTTATTTTTTTTCCTGGGTTCTCATCCTGGTTCCAATCCAATTTTGTACACTATTAGATTTCTTTTAGGTGGTATTAGCAAAAGTACATGAAGATAATGGGTTCTCTGGGTGGGAGACAGGGAGGGCTGATATGCCACTGCTTCTTTAATTGTTTTTACTATTGTAAACAGAAACCACCCCATTTGTAAGAATGTAATTTCATTTCCTTGTATTGACAACTTGACATGTTCTCAAGATAAGTAGGCGACCAACCGCACGGGTAGCTCATTTGGTCTTCAGAAGGGAAATTGGCTACAAAGTCTCATATTCGAGTCCCGGCAGCAGGAGTGTGGGAATTCATCCAATGTGGTAACTCCTTGTGCGCACTGGGTCGCTTTTTGAGAAGCTAAATGAGATCAGATCGTGATTTATCCTTTCATTACTCTGTTGGGCCGAGGAGTGGGGGCGTTTAGTGTGGACGATTCTACCTTTTGGATACAAGAATAGGTAGGTCTGAACAATTTTTAAAATTTATCAATATCCTGTTAAACTTCCGTTTATCCTCGTGTGGAATGGCTAGACGAGAGAACTGTAGACGCAACGTTCGGTCTATTCGGAAAAAACGTTGTCTCGTGGAAATCCACAGCCTAAATATGGGAGGGATGAAAACCTTGGTCTCGTATTGCACTTACATGCTAGTGTACAAAAGCTCAAGCTCAAGCTCGCGATTAAACTGTAGTTTATGGATCATCCCACCACACACAAAGTGCTCTTTTTATGCGTAAGATGTGTAGCAGTCATTAGACCGGTTGTTAAGCGGGTTGGTCATAATTTGAAAGTTGATTCTCTTTGGCAAGGAGAAGAAACTGGTAGTGGAGCGCCCTCCATAATAATATGCAAACTTTGGGATCAATTGTCTTAACTTACCTCCTCATTATCATGAAAATATGGATCATATGGACTATACAGTCTTATATTTACTTCCTCGTAATGATAAAAATATGAATCATATGACTATCTCTTGGGTCATGCATCCACCCAATGATTAGCTCTTACCTTTATAAAGTGACTAAGACTCGTTGTTAGGTCCATGATTGTGATTAAAAGAAGATAAGATTATTCATAATGACTTTTGAAGGATGAGTTTCAGTTAGATTTGAATCATGCATCCGCCACAATCTTTAGAAGTCACATAAATCCAAACTACAAGTTGTACATGCGGTTAGAATATAGGAAGAGTGTATTCCAAAAGCAATACGCATGCACTATCATCAGGATTAGAGAAAGAGTCAAAGTTTAATGTTATACTACTATACAAGAGAGCACCCATGTGATATTTTCAGATAGGACATCAAATCCTCTTTGTGCCATTTTCTGTGCACCACAAATAACTCTGTATCATTATTAAAATTGTGGTTAAAAGTGAAAGGTACGGAGTTGGAATTTCTTGGAGCAAAAGGTTGAATCCTCAATCTCAAGGGCCCCCAGTTGCAGGCCCGATCATCGCTGGAGGATTGAATCAGGTACTCAGCGGCCCGCTAAGGGGGAGGTGAGTAGCTCACAGCCTACAAGGAGCTCCACCCTCAAAGCCCACAAAAGCTCAAGAATGTTGCTCCCACACTGCAAGCCGTAGGAATCGAACCTTACACCTTGGAGCAAATCTGCCCCTCCGGAACCAACTGAGCTATACCCTGCGAGCAACGGAGTTGAAACTTCTTAATCGGCATAGAAGATGTGGTCCAAAATGGCAAAGTAGTGAGTGAAGAGTGGCGAGGAAATGAATAAGACTTGAAAGTGATGGGCTGGAAAAGAAAGATCTGGAGGGACCTTCTTGGGTTATACAGCCATGGGAATTTAGGAGAAGAGACTGTAGGGCATTCCAAGTCATAAAGCTTGTGGTGAAATTGCTACTTGAAACAATCACTAACTATTGTTGTGTTTCTCATCAAAGTATGATCGCAGCATTGTTAATTTTACAGTCAATATGGTCAAAAAGCATGGATACCCTTTTCTTTCCTTCCTGCGCGTGAAATGAGGTTAAGCCACCTTTTCTCTCGTCTGTACTTGGTAGGTGCTCGAAATATATCATCCATATGCAGACAAGGCGGATACGGAGCTCGCATAAATAAATGGTGAAAGTTTATTGGATATAATAAGATACCATAAAATTGGACAAAAGATCTGAACTCATCTGTGTGCTTGTACTCAAGCGCCCAAATTCGACCGTTGATATGTCTTCCAATATTGATTGCTCTGCCATTTCAAAAAACCACAGTTTCACAACTCTTGCGGAAATAATGTTAGTGCATTAATCGTACAATTTCTTTTTATAATGTAGACTGAGTGTCTTATCTGCACTGAAAATTTTTTATCAACCTAAAAAGCCAGCGTTTTTGCTTATCACATGGCCGTAAGTCAATATCGCAAATTTTACCTACATATCGACAATACCATTCCCTAGTATCCTGATTTATGCTACAAAAGAAGCAGAAAGAATATGGATAAAAAAAATACTATAGGGTGTATGTAAATATTACAAAGACGCGAAGGCCCAAGCCACCCAATTTCTTCCAACGACTTATGAATGGTCCTTTGCTTCAATCTACTTATTCCGCCCCCTCTGATGCCTTCTCTACTCGATGCTTCTTCACTCTCCTCTTCGCTTCCAACGCGCCCTCCTTCTCTCCTTTTCATTCCACTCGCACCATACTGCATGCACCCGCCATTGCACGTACCTACTATCTTGCACTACGAGTTTAGATCTTCTTTCCGTGTCTTACTGTGTCTAATAAATTTTAGTCATTTATGTATATGAAGCTCGCATGTGGTCTACATGAGTCCCACAAAATAAATGACTGAGGTTCAATAAAACAAAAGAAGACAAAGTAAAACAGAACAGATAATCTGCTTCATCGCACCACAACCACCATCGCCCCGTTGCACACCGTCACCGTCACAATCGTGAATGTTGAAAAGAAAGAAAAGTTCAAGACGGCGCGAAGACTATAAATATGGAGTGAAAATTGATAGACGGGTGGATGGAGATGTGTTATTATTTTGTGGGATAATTGTAAAAAAAAATCTAAAATTTTGTTTAATTTATAATATTCATTTAAATTCTAAAAATTTACAATAAAATTTTTCTATTTTTGCAAAAGTGTCCCTTAAATTTCCTATTAATGACATGCCATATTAAATTAATAATATTGTTATTATGTATAAAATAAAATTTGTTATTTAATAAAATAAAAATATATTAATATGATGTGGCATACTCTATACAGTACACCCTAGATTTTCTCCTCTTTTTAGCGCCCTTAAACTAAAACCGTTAGGACTTCTATATTGAAACACAACTAGAATCTTCTCTTCGTCACGGAAACGGAATTAGCAGCGGCAGTTTATGCTATGCTCTCTCCGTCTCATACAATGCAAGACTCCTTAACACGTACAAGTTTCAGTAATTAATTCCCTGCTCACCTCCAACACGTACAAGTTCCTACTGCTACTCTGCTCTTTATATATTTCTTCCTTTCTCATTAACCTGTTTCTCTCCCAGCTGCCTCTCTCTCTTCCTGCTTTCTCGCCATCAGGTCTCTGCATTATGTGCATCTCCAAAACAGCATCCAATCTCCTGTGCTGCACCAATTTGACTCCACTCTTCTATCAAGACCACCACAATTTGTGCCCGCTCATGTATCATGATTTAACATGGGTTGATGCTGATAGTGGCGGTGGCGGTGGCGCTGGCCCTGGCCCAGTTGATGGCGACTCTTACGATTATGTCTCTGCTATTGCAAACGACAAGATTACAGGAAATCTGCAAACTCAAAATCAGGACGATCAACAGGTTTTACATCTTCCGTGTGCTTACACGTATAATTGTCCATGTATGATATTCCACCTTTTTTTTGTCGCAATACGCAATACGTATATTTTAACTTTAACGTAAATACTTATGATGATTCAGACTAACTTGGCAAATAAAATTTTGAGCTTGCCACCACTCGGTTTGAAACTCAACCTTACACCCTCTTTATATGAATTTATGGAGAAGAACTTGCATGAGAATGAATTTCACACCGATCGCATGTTATTGAGCCATGACGATTCTGGGAAACTGAAGGCTTCTAATTTTAGTGCGTTACTTCTCAGAATTGGATCGTGGGAGGTACAGTCACAAGCTTGTCATTTGTAATACAATGGTTTCATTTGTAATGACTTCTTTTAATTGTTTTCCTTTTGTAGAGAGTGTCACGAAACCAAGGTGACATAGTGGCTAAGTGTTATTATTCTAAAAGGAAGTTGGTGTGGGAGATTCTGGTTGGGAGGCTAAAGAGAAAGGTTGAAGTTCAATGGAGTAATATAATAGCCATTCAAGCTAAAATTGAGGAGAATGAGTCAGCTACTCTGCAAATTGAGGTTTCTTCTGTTTCTCCTTTTTCCTTGCGTCTTTGCGAGCGTATAGTTCTTGCTTTGAATTTAGTTACATGTTCCATCCATTAATTTGTTGCATTGAGTTGATGCAGTTAAATGAGCGACCTAACTTTTTCATGGAGGTTGATCCACAGCCAAGAAAGCATACCATTTGGAGTTCAACGTCAGACTTTACTGGTGGGGAAGCTTGTCGTTGCAGGTTTGGATGTCATATGCTACCGTTTATTCAGATGGAAATTACTAAAGAAGCTTAATCTGATCTAATGTTCCATTGTCAGGAGGCACTGTCTGGTGTTTTCACCAGGAACTCTTGAAAAACACTATGAGAAGCTTCTGCAATGTGATGATCGGTTACTGGAGCTCAGCAAGAAACCTTTCCCAAATATGTCACGGTCGCCAAACTTTCCAAATGAAAGAGGACTGACAGATTCAACATTCAACAATAATGCACGTATGCTGAATGTGATAAACTTGAACCGAGGAATGCAGTTAGCTTGCCCAACTATTACTGCACCTTTGGGACTAGGTGGACCAAATCAGGCTTGTCATTCTCTGTTTCTGCAGTCTTTTAATCAAATGACTTCACCGACATCAGGTGCTCACGTTGCTTCTCAAGCCATATTTCCAGTTTAAGATCCCAGATTATATTAAAAGCATACCATCTATATAACATAGTTATTGATTTTCAGATAGCCAAATTAGCAACAATGTATATGACAATTCCAGAGCATGGAACCAAACCATAAACTATTATGGAGATGCTTTAGCAAGTTATCAAGCTGGAGAACCGGTAGCTGATGTTTCATCCACACAACTAAGCTCAAGTCTTTCTTATCAAAGCCTTGTTCTTACAAATCCAGACTTCGCTTGGGAAATACACTCTCAACTTGATCCTGTTTCTTGTCAAAGGTACAGCCTATCAACTTGCAGTCAGGGAGTTGCCAACGATGAAGTTTTGAATCATCACCAAAATCAGTTGTTAATTGGTCCGCATTGTGACGGAAGTTATCACCTGCAGCAATCAGACCCGTGGGGTGGAACGTTTCAACTCCCTGAGGAAGATTCAAAGATCTCAATAAACCCCGTCCATTATCAGGATACAAATGGCTATGTACACGTAAATGGAGTGGGAGGACAGTTTTATCAGCAGCAAGTTGCAGCCGCAGCACCTGAAGTTGGGTTGAAAAATCCAGTGACCCATATGGCCCACAACATAACCTATGCATCTTGTGATCAATTCTATCAACAGCATGCATCACCAATGACTGTTATTCAAATACCTTCAGCAAAGTCAAGGCCATAAATTAGTGTCGAGAATCCCACATTCAAGACAATTGCAGGAGGGTGATGCTTCGGAGCGTATAGACGACTGACACGACAATCTGAATAAAATTTGTACGTCTTTCATTGCTCCGTTTCCGTATTGTAAAAAGAAGCATTAATCTTCACATAAGAGATGCCAAAACATTAAAACTTTATGAAGTTGACCAGAAAGCGTTGATGGAAAGTTACCTTTAACTTTATTACACTTCTATTTTACGATGATCTCAAACCATGTTGAATTTGACCAAACAACGGTAACGATTTCGTATGCTCTTTCTAACTTTCCCACTATCTGTGGTTGCAAAAACCAATTCATATCTTACAGATACGATGAACCGCATATATTTAACTGTCAAAATGCCATTCCAAGCACCAGATAACTTGAAATGAGGATCACAAACTTTTGGAATCCCTAGGCTACTTAGCAATAATCTAGTTAACCTAGGCAAGAATGGCAAAAAGAGAGAAGAAAAAAGCTTCGTGATGACCACCGGTCGCAACCAACTTTGAGAAAACCATCTAAAATTAAATCAAAAGAACTAGTCCTCCGTAGAGACAAACCCGAACTGGAAGGAGCATAACTTAACTATAAAGTGTTTTGAAAACTCAGGTTAACTTTAACCGATAATAATAATTTTACTTTGAGCAATATTGCTTAGGTGAATACAGTGTGAACGATTATACTGAAAAATTACACCAAGTAAATTTTTAGAAAAAATTGGAGGGGTCACAAACGGTCCCATTTAAAACTCAACCTCTTAGACAGAATTTTCCTAGACATATAATTTAATAGTACAATAATTTACTATAACTATATCCAACAATAGCTATTAAATAGACAAATAAAGAATATCATAATTTAATAAGGTTTAGTCAATTATGCCTATTTCCTCGGACACTATTGAATTGATATTTCATTTATTTTGAAGTGAAGGATTACAAATAGAAAGAAGCTCGGATGATTAACAAGATGAAGAAAACCTCATTTTAAAACTTAAGGAGTCTCTCCCATCTACACAATTTTCCAATATGAGATATCAAAATATGTCATAAGTCAACAATTATCCACCTTGACATATTTCCCCCTTTTTTTTAATCAAAATCCTCCCACAAATGAAACTATCTTCAGTAGTGTCTCCAATTACTATCAAATTCTCAAAATGTTAATCAAGTCCAAACAGTGTTTGAACTTGATTACAGTCACCACTTTTGTCACCATGTCTGCATGATTTTCAAAGATCGGGATTTTTTGGAGTATTATTCGACAATCTTCAAGAATCTCTCACACAAAATGAAAGCAAATGTCGATGTGCTTTGTCCTTGTATGATAAACTTGGTTCTTTGCTAAATGAATAGCAACTCTGACTATCACAATGTACTTTGACATGTTTATGTCCAATTCCCAATTCATCAAGCAATCCTTGAAGCCAAATTGCCTCCTTCACAGCCTTTGTAGCTATCATATACTCTGCCTCTGTAGTCAACAAAACAACTGTTGACTGTGAGGTAGACCTGCTACTGACTGGTACCTTCGTAAGAGTAAACACATAGCCAATAGTTGATCGACGTTTATCTAGATCACCAGCATAGTCAGAATCACAATATCCAACTAAGCAATGACCACCTTTCTCATTCCTCTCAAACATTAATCCAATATCTATGGTATTCATAATGTACCGCAGAACTCATTTCACAGCTTGTCAATGTTCCTTGCCTAGATTAAGCATATACCTATTCACGATTCCTACTGCTTGTGAAATGTCAGGCCTTGTACACATCATAGCATACATCAAGCTACCAACCACATTTCCATACGATACTTTAGTCATATACTCTCATTCTGCATCTTTTTTTGGAGATAAGGATACATTGAGCTTTATATAAGGAGCAAACGAAGTACTAACAAGTTTTGACTTTTCATTCATGCCAAAACCTTGTAGTATCTTTTTCAAATATTATTTTTGAGTCAAACACAATCTCCCTAACTTTCCATCTCTATTTGTCTCCTTGTCGAGAATTTTTTTGGCTTTACCCCGATCCTTCATTTCAAATTCCTAATTCAACTAAATCTTCAATCTCTCAATTTGTCTTTGATTTTTTGAAGCTATCAACATATCATCAACATATAGGAGAAGATAGATGTAGGATCAGTCTTGTGCTTGCAAAAATACACACAGTGATCGTATTTACTTCTTGTGTACTTTTTTCTTATCATAAACTTGTCAAGTTGTTTGTACCACTGTCCCAGAGATTGTTTCAATTTGTACAACGATATTTCAAGCTTGCATACCATATTCTCTTTTCCAACAACTTAAAAACCTTCGGGCTGAGTCATATAGATTTCCTTCTCTAAGTCTCCATGTAAAAACATTGTTTTTACATCCAATTGAACTAGTTTCATATCAAACTGTGCTATCAAAGCTAACAAAATTCGAATAGAGGAATGTTTTATAACTGCAGAAAAAACTTCATTATAATCGATTCCCTTCGTCTGAGCATAACATTTGGTCACAAACCTTGCTTTATAGCGAACATTATTCTTGTCAGGAAATTCATCTTTCTTTGCGTATATCCATTTGCATACTTATTAGTTTATACAATTGTTGTTGCTAAAAAGTTAGGAAAGGACTTACAGAAGTAAAAGGATTGTTTATTGAAAAGGAAGCAAGAGGAGTGATCGCAGAAGTGGAAACATGAGGTTCCTCCTCTTCTCTTTTCTGAAAACTTCAAGACCTGAGTCATGTTCCTAATTGTCTAGGTGTAGGACAAGTATGCTCTACACTCGTCTCTTCTGAGGATCTTGTGTATCAGAAAGTTTATGACAGCCTAGGACTGTATTTAAACAATTTCCGTTGCTAGATTGACAATTTAACGGGGAATGATGAGTAAGAGAATGTGAGTGAAGTAAGGTTCCTAAAAGGCAAGATGAGAGTTACGCCCATGAGCCAGGAGAGCTAGAGAGGGCTTGCTAGTTTCTTATTTCAAATTATATCAAGATTTCACTCCTACAATGTTTTCATTGTATCTTTTTTTTATTGGGACAATAACCCACTGGAAAGACTGATTTGAGGATGGGGAATTAGTATACCGACTCGCTTTCTTCCTTCTCATTTTTGCTTAGTTCAATCGAATTTTTTTAAGAAAGTGTTGTAATAAAAACAAAAAATATATTTCACAATTCACACAAGACCTGGTGCCGAATTCTAATAAATAAGTATTCCCTTTTATTATGAATTTTCGATTAAATTAGAGCATATAAGTTATCATCCTTGCATATCTACCATTTGTGTCTCTAACAATTGTTCCAATAATTACATATCCAATTTGACCTATGGATGAATATGTAAGCATACGTTTCATGCTTGTTTGAGTAATAGCAATGAGATTCCCCACTATCATGCTCAAAATAGCTAGGATTTCTAGAAGAAGATGCCATTCATTTAATGAGAAATAAAAGGGAATATCAAAAATTCGAGTGGTTGTAGCTGAATCAAAAATGTGTTTGAACTTACTCAAGTTCCTACACTACTGCACTTCGAGATAAACTGTTGGAATATTGTCTTGAATCTCATGCATAGTTTTCTCACCTATATCCTCAGTGAAAAAAATGCTAACTTTTTTTATAAATCTACCTTTTAAGAAGAACGAGGATATCAATCTTAAGAAAGCCACATATCTAAGGATGGACCCTGATGATTTGAAGCTCACACAAGATGAGTGTGCAATCCTTTTGAAGCAAGGACTTATTGAGCCCACAAAGTCAGATTGGGCTTGCCAAGCATTTTATGTCAATAAGCATTCAGAGCATAAACGTGGAAAAAAGAGATTAGTCATTGACTATAAGCCTCTG
This sequence comes from Erythroxylum pelleterianum, assembly GCA_027563865.1. Classification (NCBI taxonomy): domain Eukaryota; kingdom Viridiplantae; phylum Streptophyta; class Magnoliopsida; order Malpighiales; family Erythroxylaceae; genus Erythroxylum; species Erythroxylum pelleterianum. Next base: position 16,220,744 of record JAOQMR010000006.1, on the reverse strand, counting down.
AATGCTTTCCTGTAAGATGACAAGTTTCCTCTTCCAAAGATAAGTACTCAGGTACTATTTCTTAAAGAAGGTGTTATCTTCTCAAAGTTTGATCTTAAGGTAGGATTTTGGCAACTGGGTATTCACCCAACTGAGAGATACAAAACTGCATTCTGCATCCCCAATGCACAATATCAATGGACTGTTATGCCATTTTGGGCTTAAAGTCGCCCCATCACTGTTTCAGAAATCCATGATAAAGATTTATCAGCCTATCCTCTACAGTGCACTGATCTACATTGATGATATCTTACTGTTTTCAAAGACCCATAAGGAACATCAGGCTTACTGTAGAAATTCTTAGATATTACTAAATAGTATGGAATAATGCTTTCAGCTTCGAAAATCATCATTGGCACTACAGAAATCGAGTTTCTGGGTATGCATTTCAAAGATGGATTCTATCAGCCTAGTCAATATATTGCAAAAGAGCTATTACAATTTTCTGATAAATATCTTATTGTTAAACAGATCCAACAATTCCTTGGAATTGTTAATTATATTCAAGATTTCATACCACATGTGGCAGCTTATACTTCCAGCTTATCTAAGCTTCTGAAGAAGAGTCCACCACCTTGGTATCAAGAACAAACCAAGGCTGTCCAGCATCTAAAGCAGATTTGTCAGGATTCTCCTCCTTTAAAGATTCCTAGCATAGGACAAATTGATGGTAAGAGTGATCTCTCATCTCTATCTAATCTACTCCAACAACATCCACCATGGCCTCCAGACATTTCCGATACTTTTTCTCGCTATAAGTATCCTCTTTCTCTTCAAAACATAGTCACCACTTCTTTCATTTCTAAACAATTTTGTCAAATTAGTATGGCTTGTCACCGTCTCTTTGCTTTCATAAAGAAGTCTTTTCCTTCTATAGCTAATAGTCCTACCAGTGTATCTGATGTTGCGTCACTTGTGCAAATGAGTTTGTTTTATTATTTGCATCAGTTTCTCAGTGAGCATAACTCTCTTAGATGTCCCACACTGTTGAATCTCAAAGCACCCTACCTTAATGTGACTTTCCTCCAGGATCCTCTATCTGCAAACACATTATAGTATCTTTGGACACTCTTTGCCCTTTATACTTGTGCTATCACCATTTCTCCTATGCAGCTGTATCAAAATCTATGCGACATAAATAATGGAAGATCTTTTTTATTGACATTTCTAGAATGGTTCCAACCATTAGACCAATGGAAGCAACAATGGTCTTTGATCATCTCCCAACGTCATCTATATAAAGCTTCTGCTAGACGACAATCTACTTATTGCTTCTTCATTCTCCATTGTCCATATCGAGAAACACATAATGGTGTTCTTTATACAGAACGTCGTGTCCAATTTTATCACACATCATTATATTGGCCACAACATCAAAATAATGTGCTTCAATTTCTGAGAGATTTTCTCAAAGAGATAAATCATTTTCCTGATTTGTAACACCCAAATACCCCCTGGGAGGATACATGGATGCCACCCAAGACAGAACAAACAAAACCAAACATCACAC
>JAOQMR010000006.1:16172099-16182471 GCA_027563865.1 Erythroxylum pelleterianum | reverse complement strand
CTCACATCATCCATACACAATTCATATTTCATTAACATCATAAGATAAATGTTTGCAAAGCTTTAATGGCATCTCATGCCACAATACATCATCAATATCAAAATCCAAAATACAAAAGATGCTAAACCTAATAGTTCTTGAAACACATCTAAAGTCTTGCTTTTACAAAATCTAACTTCAAATACAAAATATGCATAATCGAAATGTTGCCTCGACTTTTGATTTCTCAATCTCATTCTCTTCACCTGAAGATGGGATGGAAAGGGGGTGAGCTTGAAAGCTCATGGGTGACAAGTTTATAACGAATAACAAGCAAAATCGTTCAAAAAAGTTCTTTATCATAGAAAATTCTTATTGAGTCATAAAACACATGTTTCTCAAAATTCTTATCATGTAATCAAAATCACAAATAACACAATTTATACATTTTTCAACTTGTTCACAAATCATAAACACATAAGCACATCAGAATGATTCGGGTGGATCCAAAAACAGAATGTACTACACATTTCCATTTAATGGTCCTATATAGCCGTGAATAGAACGTACTAATACAATCCCACATAATGGTTTTGCGCAGCCGTGAACTTATGGGAGTCTATAAAGGAGTTTTATGCCACTAGCGGGCAGGTCAACGTGCACGTGACTTACCTTAGGGGACCATCACAAACCCACATAACACATATTTCTTAACTTGTCAACTTGTTGCCAAAAATGACACTTTTTTGAAACTTGATTTCATAAACTTGATGTATGGCGAAACCATGATTTTATAAACATGTTATCTTTTCAAAAATCACTTTCAAAGAGAAATCCTTTTCATAAATCATCACACAACTCATATAACAACATGTAGCAATTTCTCAATTCATTCAAGGCATAATTAATGCAACACTTATGATGCAATTTAAATCATTACATCTCCTTGATTTAAAGAAACAAAAGTGGCTTACTTACTCTATTATAAACATGTACCCACCTTAATTTCCTTGCTTGAAAACCTTGCTAAAAAAGCCTCTACTCTTGCTCCTCTTGCCTCTCTTGATTTTCTTTAACATTGACAAAAATTCCCAAATCAATAGGCATTCTAATTGATAAACCCATAAGACATAATCACTAAAATTGATCTTAGAAAACTTAAACCCATGTATTTTCTAAGCTTCATGAACCAAAATCTTTCCAAAAATCCAACAAATAAAAAATACTCTTACCTTGATTCTTCACCAAATGGAGAGTTTCTTGCCTTGAATGAGAGCTCTAATTTTCCTCTTCCTTTTCCTCTTCTTGAACAACTTCAAAATCACTCTTGAAGGCTTAGAAAAGTTGAACCCTAGCTCACTTCCTTCTTTTCTCTTCTTTCTCTCTTTTTCATGCTTCTCTCTCTTTCTCTCCTTTCATTCACATTTTTTTGCTTCTTCTATTGCAACGCACCAATTTTTCTCCCCTTTTATACCCTTAATGATTGCACAATGTCCATTTTACCCTTTCACTTAAAGCCTTATGTCTTTTAAGCTTAAGTGACTTGCCAATTTTGCCCTTCATGCAATCTTACCACCTTAATACTACAATTCAATTAACCTATGTCATATAATCTTACTCACATTAACATGCTAATTAACTCTACAAAATAAAAATCAAGACCTCACAATTTATTTAAATCATGCTTAACTCCTTCCAAAAATCAGGACCTTTTTCTTATCATGTAATTAAAGGAATTTGCTAGCACATCCTTCTAGAAAAATGTTCCTCATTGTCTTAATTTTCTAATGACATCAAAATCATTCAATTTGGTTCAGTAGTCGGAAAGTTATACCCAAAACATTTCTGAACTGTTCTTATGCTAAAACAATATTTTGTGCTCAACTTCCATCCCGAAATTGAAATTCTTAGAGACTGAATTAAAACTCGATTTCATCAAACAATTTCTAACCTTATTTCTCTAGTTTAATCCAAGTCAAGAATCATCTCATTTGGATAACTAGAGCAAAAGTTATGGCTAAAACACCGAAGCATACTCAATGAATATGTTTCAATTACATTTTCCAGCTTTTAAGTACCAACCTTTCATATATAACCCATCTTGTATCTAAACTATCTTCTCTGTTTCATTTCAAATTTAAGAATTCTCCTTTTCTCTATACATGAATAATCGCCAACAATTCCTCATTTAATAGTTATAACTTCCAAGAAAAGTTCGGGGTCTAACACCATAACCATGTACGGTAAATGAGGATACCTGGTGTAATCCCATTAGTTCCTAGAGGCAGTTACTAAGAAGCGCCTTCTTAATGCAAGCTTTCCTGCAAGTATAACCAAAGCTGAAGTACTTTTGACAACAAAAGTACCTTGGAAGAATAATGATCTTAGATACCAAACCATCTAATTATAGTGTTTCATCATTAAGATCATCCACCAAAGATGCATAATAGCGAGGTAAAGGTAGCAATTTCTCATTAACAACAGAAAGTTACAGACTGATATTCTAAGTAATTGGTTTTACAAATTACATGTCAACCCACAACATGCATAAAAGACGGAAGTGCAAAGGAAAAAAGAAAAGAAATATTATGTTATTTATTTCTCAAGCGTATCTCATTGTCTTCATGCATCATTCTTAAGCATTTCAAGGCTAGGTTAAACTATGTTAAATCCTCAAACCACCAGAATCTGCATCATTATATATGAAAGCATTTGCAAACTATACTTTGAACTTAACTATGTCATGCTTATTATTTTGCCACTACAAGCCAACAATATGGCCATCTTGTGGTAGTAAAAATGCTTCAATGCTCTTATTATTTCTTTATTGTTACCAAAACCACTGTACCCTTTTTGAAGCCTAAAAGCCCCAAACTAGTATCATTAATAGGCAAAATAGGTAAATATCTAAGGAAAGCCTCTGAATATCACATTATTATTCAAGAATATAATGAGATTCAGGCACTGAAATGCAATTACCAGAACTTGATGACTGAGATGTTATTAAAGATGCTACAACTTAAAGGTAGCCTTACAAACCTCACCTATGAGGATCACAGAAGAAGAAGAATTTGTGTGCAGCAATGCGGCAATACAATTGAACAAATGCAGCAGGCATATCCCGTAGTTGTGCTAAATTAGGGATGAGGCCTCGAATATTTGCCTCCATTTCCTATCAAATTATTGATTCATTAAAATTTAACATGTGAGAAGCTTAAAGTAAGCTCACAACAGATGATATGTATTGTAATGTAGAAAAGATTTTAAAATTTGATGGTTGTATAAAAATCCTTACATGAGGTTGAAGAAAACCATCAGAATCTTCATCAAGCTCACTTATAACTATTCTTGCCTGCGTCGGAGATACTTGACAACAACATAAACCAAGCCGACTTTAGGATTGAACTCCTCAATGGAATTGAAATCGACTACAAAGCTTCTCTCCATTTGGTTTACTCTTCTTCGTTGATGTGTGAGAGTGAACGACGACAACACCATGGAGCTCGACCCGTCTCAAAAAATAAGAACAATAGTCAATACTGAGCACATGGAATTTGAAATCTACAGAACCATAAAAGGAAAATAAACACATCTAAATGATCTAAAAAATCATTTAAAGTTTTTCAGAAGCCAAAAAGTCTCAACTTGAACGAGATTGCTTTTGCCTTACCTTTGGGTAAACTTATGAGACGAATAATCCCTTGAAAGAAGCTGCAAAACAAACTGAAACAATAAATAGCGTGAATATCTAAGATCCGAACATGTCCTACGGAGAACCAAGAAATGTGAGAGATGGAAGGAAAGAGCCGGGGAAAGGAAGAAGATTAAGAGAAAACGAAAAGACGGTGAAAGAGTAAAGCTTAAGAGGGTAAAATCGACATTAAAAAATAAATATCAGCTGATTGCGTTAAAACGTTCTTGTATGGGAGCTTCTTGAAAAACAACTGGTTGGGTTGAATCAACCAACCCAACTAGCTGTTTACCAAATAACCCAATTAGCTTTTTTTATAGAGTAAACAAACTAAAATGGGTCAATAAGCTAAAAAAGAGTTTATCAGCTATTCACTAAATAAGATCTTTATATAACTATTCACCAAATAAGATCTTTATATCAACCAACCCAACTAGCTGTTTACCAAATAACCCAATTAGCTTTTTTTATAGAGTAAACAAACTAAAATGGGTCAATAAGCTAAAAAAGAGTTTATCAGCTATTCACTAAATAAGATCTTTATATAACTATTCACCAAATAAGATCTTTATATAATTACTAAAATTTTTATAAGCTATAAATATATGAATTGAGTTCAAAAAATTTAAAATTTTGTAATGAGTAAAATTTGTATTTAAAAATTAAACTCATTCCGTAAGTCAAAAATCAAAATAGATATAAACTTTAAAATTGAAATTTTTTTTTGAAACTGAACTTATTCAAAACCAGCTTAATTCCATTCGTGCATACATTTAAAATTTGTTATATTACATATTTGAAAATTATCTATTTTAATCGGACGTTGATAGGTGATGGGGTCCACCTCCAACTATCGCCCATTCGGATCGCAACAAAAGCATCCACTGAGCAATTCCGTGTACTCGCCAATGAGTATCCGCCAGGTCATACGAAATGACAGCAAAAGGTGATGTGGCGAGGACTGATACGTCCAGCTAAGAAAATAGAGGCCAGCTGGGACGTATACTTCAGACGAAGTTCACAAACGACTATAAGTAATGAAGCACGCTACTCCTGCAACTCGCTGTCATCATTCTCTCTCTAGCTCACCATGGCGAACAACCCTAGCTTTCTCTTTTTACTTCTCCTCTCTCTCTTTGCCATATCCTCCGCCACAGTCATCTTCGAAGAGCGTTTCGATGGTATATGTTTCCCTTGATTTCATTGTGTACCAATACGCACTTTTAGTAGACTCTGCTTCCTTTATGTTTAAGCACACTCTGGCATTTTCTTTCCTATCTGTATAATTTCCTTGCATTTTTTGAAATTTACGTTTCTAAATGTTATTATATATTAATGTGTATAGATACGCATGTAGCGGGGTCCTAGAGCTTCTCGCATTTTTGTGTGGGTTAGTTGTTGGAGTGCTGGTTTGCTACTGTGTCTAATTTTTGGATCTGGCGGTTTTTGTAATTCTTGGTTTTGTTTAGTAGCGTTTTTGATCGTTTCTCTGTAGATCTGCCAATAGCCGGATCGCTGGAGGATGTGAATAGCCTGTGTCTAATTTTTTGAAATGATGTTTGGTGTGCGGTTTAATTATATCCCGTCATTGTTTGGATGGTCACATTCTCTCTACGTGCGTGTAATTGTATTTGATCCATTTGCAGTTTTTACGTTGGGATTGGTAATATGATCACTGGTCACAATTGACTGTTTCCGCTGCGTTCCTCTATTGTTTTTTGTTTAGAGAATCAACATGAGTATTTGAAGAGTAGAAGAGCGTAAAATTTTACTTTATTCACGAGTGTTACCTCCTGCTTTTTGTAATATGATCCTATTATTGCGAACATTTACTTATTTTCATTAGCAAATTCTGACTCGTTTTGGTTTCCTGTTGAAAATGTTAAGATGGATGGGAGAAAAGGTGGGTTAAATCTGATTGGAAGAAAGATGATAATACCGCTGGTGAATGGAATTACACTTCTGGAAAATGGAATGGCGACCCAAATGATAGAGGTATTGTTTCTTGTTGTTAAACAATGTTTAAATATACTTTTGAAATTAATATTGTTCTGTTTTTACCGTCTTGGAACAGGTATCCAAACAAGCGAAGATTATAGGTTCTATGCTATTTCAGCTCAGTTCCCAGAGTTCAACAACAAGGATAAGACGCTAGTCTTCCAATTCTCTGTCAAGCATGAACAGAAACTTGACTGTGGTGGTGGTTACATGAAATTGCTCAGTGGGGAAGTTGACCAAAAAAAATTTGGTGGTGATTCACCCTACAGGTCGCATAACTGTATTTTTATTTTAATCTTGATTGTATTGACTTTTTCTATCTTTTTCGAAATTACTCAAGTAATAACTCGTGATTGGATGCAGTATTATGTTTGGACCAGATATTTGCGGCTACAGCACCAAAAAGGTTCATGCAATTCTTCACTACAATGATTCAAACCACTTAATCAAGAAGGAAGTTCCTTGTGAGACTGATCAACTCAGTCATGTATACACATTTATCATTCGTCCAGATGCTACCTACAGCATCCTTATTGACAATGTTGAGAAGAAATCCGGTAGTTTGTACACTGATTGGGATCTACTGCCGCCAAAAAAGATCAAGGATCCTGAGGCCAAGAAAGTAATTACTTAGCACTGACTAAATGGTGAACTGTTGTACTAGTTTCTGGATTTGTATGATGGACAACTGTTTAATTTGATGCAGCCTGATGACTGGGATGACATGGAGTATATTTCTGACCCCGAGGATAAAAAACCAGAAGTACAATCTTCTCCAGGCTTCTTCATTTGACATTCATTATTGTAAATGTGGTTTCAACGAGGTTCTTACTTTTGTTTGTGTGATATTTGAAGGGTTATGATGACATTCCACAGGAGATTCCAGACCCTGATGCTAAGAAGGTAGGAACAAAAGATCCTATACGTACAATAATGTGCCTTAATCAGAATACAAATAGTTTTTGATAATAAAGATGAATCCCTATTTTAGCCTGAAGACTGGGATGATGAGGAAGATGGTGAATGGACTGCCCCAACAATTGCCAACCCTGAGTACAAGGGTCCGTGGAAGCCTAAGGTTAGTGAATTAGGAATTCAATTGAAAGTTGTGGTGCCAAATCAGAAGCCCAGTCTTGATACTTTTTATTCTTTGTAGAAAATTAAGAACCCCAACTACCAAGGCAAATGGAAGACACCGATGATTGATAATCCAGGTCTGTTCCAACTTTGATTTTGTTCATAACGGTTTTCCTTCATTTTGACTTTGATGTCATTCATTAATTCATGATTACTCGCAGATTTCAAGGATGACCCAGACCTCTATGTGTTCCCCAACCTGAAGTATGTTGGCATTGAGTTGTGGCAGGTAGTTATGTTGCCATATATTCTTGATTGTTCCTATCCAGAGCTTGGGTTAGAAATATAAAGGTCAGCGTTTTACAGGTGAAATCTGGCACCTTGTTTGACAATGTCTTGATTACTGACGACCCAGAGTATGCTTTGAAGTTTGCTGAAGAAACTTGGGGAAAGAATAAGGATGTATGTTGCATTTTTCCATCTTTAACACAATCTTCAGGTTGGGAGCTCGATTTAAAATTTGACTGAGACTGTTCAATTCTTCTGCAGGCTGAGAAGGCAGCATTCGAGGAGTCGGAAAAGAAGAGAGAGGAGGAGGTACTTTCTTGACCTTGCCAAAACTATAGCATTTCACGAAACATCCTGACCATAGGGATGAACATCCTTTGTCAAACTAGTTAGCAAAGGAGAAAGGAGTAGAAATATAAGGTCTAAAGTATTCGGTGCTTCTGCTTACTATGGAATGGGAGATTAGGTTTTTGGAAACCTTTGTCTCACTTTGGCATCCAAACGGTTTCAGATTTTTTTTTTTTTTGCTTCATTCAAATGATAATTTCTCTCCATTTCAACTTCTCATCTAGTGAATTTGACTTTCAGGAATCAAAGGATGATCCTGCCGATACTGATGTGAGCCGACATAACGTTGATGGTGGTTTTAATGTTCTTGTGTCCTGTTTCATTCTTTTCCTTAATTGCAAAATTCATTTAATTTCAGGGTGAGGATGATGATGATGATGATGCCGAAGATGATGCTGAAGGGGACGATGAATCTGAGACTAAGTCATCAACAGCTGAAGACAGCATCGAAGCACATGTGAGTTTATATTTCCTTTGCGATCGAATTCTGTCAACTGTGATTTCTACTTGTCTAGAGCATTATTGAATTACTTCCCTCCTTTTACAGGATGAGCTGTAGAAAGGACATGTACTCCCTTCAAAGTAGTCTTTGGATGTGCCTGGGGACCAAGTGTTGCCAAAGTTTTTCTTTACATTTTGATTCTTAGTGTAAGGAGAATTCTCTTAGAGGGAAAAGATGATCAGAGGGCTGCAAGCCAAAACTTCAAAGTAGTTGATTGGTTTAAACTATCATTTTAACTGCCTGAATTTAGAATGAAAGAGGATATCATGATTTAATGTTAGATTTATTTAAACTATCATTTTAACTGCCTGAATTTATAAGAACGAAAGAGGATACCATGGCTTGGTGTTAGATTTATGAATTATTTTCTAGAGGTTTGGAAAATTATATAGACGACGCAGTATGTCAGGCCAAGGCCTGAATTCTTTTTTGTTTTTTTCCTTGTCCTCTTCACTTGCTGCCTTCCATTGCTTGTGACCACAACGAAATGACATAATAATTTAACTCACTTTTAAAACTCAATTTAAACTAATTAAATTTGACTAAAACTAATAATTAAAAATAGTGATTGTGTATTTCTCAAATAGTGTTGAAGATTATTAGAAAAGTGCAACTATTGTTCTTATAGTATTATTTAGTGAATAGGAGAATCATTTTCATGAGAACTATAAGTACTATTAGTAATTATCTTTCTATTATTCAATCTAACAAAATGAATGATTGGCTCAAAAGGAATAACTAAGCGAATTGGAATTACTAATCTAAAATAACAAATCAAATCTAAACTAACAAATCAAAGTAGTAAATAAGACTAGAGCAAGCAGTTAATAAATAAGATTCAGACTTAAAATCCCTCTAAAACCTTTTTGTGCTTGAAGTTATATTAATTCAATTATTCACCCTAATTTCTTGGACTACCAGAAATTTCGAAGTTATCATATTCTTTTTGAAGACATACAAAACATATCATTAGTTGATTAATTTAAATTTCTTTTTAATCAAAACCCTTAAAAATGCAACTCATTTTATTAAAAACCGTGATAAATTTGACTTTTACGGAGAAGATTTATGTGATTATATCTCTAAGATTTGATACAACTGCTCTAATCTATTTGTACATATGATTCCTCAATTTCTATATATGAAATCTAAAATTGAATCAAAATACTAGCATATTTCAATTTAATCACAGTAAGTAATCATTAATAATTCGCAATAAAACCTCAATCTTTCATTAAAAAAGAATCAATCTAAATACATACCTTTTGAGCTTATCTCATCTAGATCTATCTTAATTTAATTATAGTAATATAAAGAAAACCAACAATAATTAAGAAAGAATATATAAAAAACTTATTATCATGAAAAATAATATATAAAAAACTTGTTATCATGAATCCTAAAATATTGATGTCTTCACTTGAATGTTGATCGAAATCTTTTCTTTTATCTCCAAAGTTGCTTTCTTCCTATCTAAAGATACTTTAGTTTGTCTCCATAATGTTGTGTTCTATCTAATTTCCAAAATTTCCTTTCATTCTTACATAACCCTAAAAATTTTCAAGTTTCTTGACCAAGAAGATTCAAACATAGACATTCCCGCTTCCACCAGCTAACATCTTGAGAGCGAAGCTCTAACTTCTCTATGCCCTACCTTACCATTGCTTTTATGATCAAACCATCTCGACAATCCTTTTTTAGTTAACAGACTTTCCCACCCTCCACCACTTGCTAGTTTCTTTCCTTCCAGGCATAAAACTGACTCCTCTTTCAACCATAATTGAAGAAGGCTGAGCGTTGAGTTCTCCCCCCAATAGATATTCTTAGAGCTGGAGTAGCCTATTGGAACAATACATGAGTGGGATAAGGGCCCCTTTCTTAAGAATAAAAGTATGGGCAGAAGCAAGATGGTAAAAGGTTGGACTAATGTAGGCATTTATTACTAAAGAGGACTATCTTTTTAAATTCATATATGAAACTAGCATGGAGATGGTCCTAGAGCAAGGTCCCTAGGATAACTTTGCCTCTAATCTTCCATATCTAGAAACTGAGCATGTCCTTGAGTAAGTAATTCCTCAAAGGCATACCTTTGTGCGTTAACTTCCACAATATTCCTTTGGAATATTGGTTCACATAAGGACTTAGTTACCTAGCTAGCCTTTTGGGCAAGCCATTGTGCTTAGATGAAAATACAATTGATGTTAGGAGAATAAGGTTCGCTAAAATCTACATTGAAATGTAACTTAATAAAGAGCTTACTAACTCCATGAAAATAATGCAGCTTGGTAGGGATGGGGAACTGATGGAGGATTTAGTTAAGAGCTTCCTAACTCCATAAGAATAATGTGGCTTGGTGATGATGGTGAAGTTATGGAGGATATAGTCTTACTCTCTCACCCATGTATGTCTCCCATTCAATAAAATGCAAAACTTTAGAAATCTAGGTTATTAAAGTTTAGTGTTGTTAAATGGAACCTAAAATGGGGATG
>JAOQMR010000006.1:16157679-16170013 GCA_027563865.1 Erythroxylum pelleterianum | reverse complement strand
TGGGGGTTTGGGGGAGCGCTTGGTGGTTGATTGGGCGTTTACAGAATTCAACAATTTTTCTAACCAATGTACTCAATTAACAACAATCAATATATATAAGTTTGAGGAAATTGCTTAATATAAATTAATCAATAATTTTAAAAGGATAGGGAGGAGAGAATGCAAACTAATTTATGGTGGTTCAATAAATAACCTTCACTTACATCCACTCCCAAGACTCTTCTTGAAATTCTACTATAATTCTTCCTTCAAGGCAAAGAATAACCTTTCTATAATTTTTTCAATAGAAAGTAACCATTTTTACAATCTTCTTTTAATGTAAAGAGGTCCTCATTCTTATTTGGATCACCCCGAAGTATAATAATATATTCCCCAAGCCAAATATTACTACTCAAAGTTCCTCACTTTATCACTTGATGACTCCAAAATGGCTCATACAAATATATGAAATAGTAATGATCAAATGATTGAAAAACTCTTTAAATATATGTATACAGTACCCAAAACCTTCTTGATACTAAATCCAATGAGAAGACACCAATTTATTGTATTATAGGACCCAAAATAGCAATTGAATCCAAGAACTAGTTGTTACAACAACTATATTCGACGCACTATATTGGTTGACTAGTATGCATTTATAACATCAAATTCACTATTTGTTGGATACTATTCAACTAGTAAACGATATTAATCAACCAATATGATAGATTGGTTTAACAATACATCAACCAATGTTACAAAAAACTCTCAATTTAAATTTAGTAACTTTAACTTATATTGGTTGACCATTAACCTATATAGGTTGACAAATCATCACCAAAAACATAACTTTAACAACTTTAAATGCTCAAAAACAATTTGTTTAATTCAAATATGATTAGAATACTTCCCAAAATGTTCCCAAATATTATTTGAAAGATCAAGAGGGTTTTTATTAAAATTAAAAGCTTTTATTCCTCTTGATGAATATAAAGACTTATGCAATAAAGTAAAATGAAATGTTATACATAGTGAGCCTTTTGGATCATCAAATTGATAAAGTGAGCTCATTAATAATAACAAAATGTGAAATGAACTTCATGAGCCTTGATATTCTTTTGTCCTTTTTTTTAATCTTCATTTCATTAGTTGCAAACTCTAACTTCTCTTCTCACATTAATTTCTTGAGTTTATGGCTCATTTTGTTATAATATTGCTTTTCATCAAAATAATAAATTCATTAGTGGTAATTCTATTTTTTTTATCATCAAAGCATCAATTGGAACCTTCCTTGGTTTATTAGTTACGTCCAAAGATCTAATGAATTTGAATTCAAGTCTTGATGCCCACAACCACCCTCAAGTGGAACATGTCAACAACCTCCCTACTAGTTTTAGAATTCCCTCTCTCAAACTCTCACAAAGATATACTTGTCCCTAGTTATGGACATAAACACTTAAACACTGATCTCAAACAACCTAGCATATAACTCAAGTCTACAAATGATCAAGATCCATCTTTCAATATGGCAGTTGTTGCTACAAACTCTAGTGATTCCACCAAGCTAGCAAGTGATAGGCCTTTGACTTTGGTTCATCGCTCCTTAGGTAGAAAAAGGAGGAACCGTCCTCTTCTTAATCTATTGGATGTACCTTTTATAACATTAAAAAAATAAATAGTAAGCTTTTTGAAAAAAACTTTTTATCCTCTAAAAAGTCTTTATTGGTTGGCCTTCTAAAGACCAAGATCAAGCTTCCTATTCTTAAAAGAGGTACGTGGTTCATCCCAAAAAAAGAAGCTCTTCTCAAACCACAATTACCACTATTATGGCAAAATAATATTGGCTTTTAATCCATCTTACATCTCAGTTATCAGCTCCAACCATATTGACTAATACATCTGTGTTTCCTACATTTGGCACCACACCTCAAGTAGGTAGACCTAAAAATAGTCTATGGTCATAACCTGAGCTTTGAAAGAATAGAACTTTGGGAAAGTCCAATGAATTTCGCAAATATTAGTCAAAATCCATGGTTAGTTGTAAGGGATTTTAATAATATACTCTACCCTAGTGAAGCAGATGGTCTTGCCACTTAGGACTAACACTACTAATTTTAGGAATTTTCTTTGTCACATAGGATTAGAGTTTCTTAATTATAAAGGTTACTTATATACCTGGTCAAACAAGAAAACATGCCCTTTTTATCAAAGAAAGAAGTTAGATAGAAGATTAGAAAATGCTCACTGGATGGATCAATTCCATGGGAGTTTTTGTGATTTCCTACCCCTTATGGTCATAGATCACTTACGAATAATGGTGCATCTCAATGATGCTTTACTTTGCAAAAGGTTTCCCTTTAGATTTAGCAATCATCTGGCCTTTTATCCAAATTTCGTAGAAGCACACTAAAGTCCTAAGAACCTATGATCAATCGTATAAGTGTTTCAAATATGTGACCAAGCTTAAGTCTATGTTTGGTTGGATGGTTATTAATGGAATGAAATGGAGGCTATGTTTGGTTGGATGGTTATTAATGGAATGGAATGGAATGAAATACTATTCCATTATTTAGGAGGAGGGTTTATAATGGAATGAAATGGAATAAGATGGAAGGGGAGGATTTCACATTACATCCCATTCCATCCTAAACAGTAAAAATAAGTTACCTCCTATTTGTAGAGTTTGGGATTGAATGTAAAATGATAAACAACATTTCACTATATTACATTATGAACCCTTCCATCCCTCCCAAACAACAATTTTCTAATATTACATCTGTTTACATTCCATTCCATTCCATTAAAAACCTTATGTCCAACCAAACATAACCTAAGGTAAAAAATGAGCTTAAACTCCTAAATAAAGCTATAGGTTGCAACATTATGAGTGACACCATAATCGACACCAAACACGATGAGCAAGGAGTGATTGCTCCAACTCTCTGGCACTACGAGCTAGCATCCATTATAAGTAATGAGAGTGAGCATCCACTATGAGTAGTGAGCACCACCACAATAATTAGAGATAGAGGTGAGAAGAGGGTCTAGGAGTCCGACAGAGGCGTTAAGGGGAGCAAGGTGGCAGAACGTTGAAGGGATGTTGCACTGTAGATTAATTATAATTATAATTAATCTACATTAACATACATATTAAAACAACGCCTTTTTTGGACAACTGAGCTCCCTTTTCACCAAAAGGGCCTCCCGAAGGCCTGGAATATGGAGAATAAGGGGACTCCCCCTCACTCTAGCTGAATCTGAGTAAGTTCCCTAAACTTACCAAGGTGCCAAATGGAAAAAAATTTAGGGATAACTCTGTTACAGTAATCTGAGAAGAAGGTGTTAAACATGATTTTTGTTAGTGTTGGGCCCCAAACTTTTCTTAGAAGTTAGAACTATTAAATGAAAAATTGTTGGTGACTATTCATGTGTAAAGAAAAGGAGAATTCTTAAATTTGAAATGAAACAAAAAAGATGGTTTAGATGCAAGATGGGTTATATATGAAAGGTTGGTAGTTAAAAGTTGGAAAATGTAATTGAAACATGTTCAATGAGTATGTTTCGGTGTTTTAGCCATAACTTTTGCTCTAGTTATCCAAATGAGATGATTCTTAATTTAGATTAAACTAGAGGAATAGGATTACAAATTTTCTGATGAAATAAAGGTTTAATTCAATCTCTAAGAATTTCAATTTCGGGATGGAATTAAGCATAGAATATTGGTTCATCATAAGAACAATTTGGAAATATTTGGGGTGTAACTTTCAGATTACAAAACTAAATTGAATGATTTTGGTGTTATTAGAAACTTAAGACAATGAGTAACATTTTTCTAGAAGGAAGTGTTATCGAATTCCTTCAATTACATAATTAGAAAAATGTCTTGATTTTCAGAAGGAGTTAAGCATGATTTAAATAAATTTTGAGATCTTGATAGTTTAATTATTTTATTTTGTGGAGTTAATTAGCATGTTAAGGTGAGTAAGATTGCATGACATAGGTTAATTGAATTATTGTGTTAAGGTGGTAAGATTGCATGAGGGGCAAAATTGGCAAGTCACTTAAGCATTTAAGTTATAAGCCATATAAGTAAGGGTAAAATGGACATTATTCAATCATTAATGGTATAAAAGGCAGAAGAAAAGAGTGTCTTACATTTGGAAGAGGCAAAAACGTGATTTGGGATAGAAAAGAAGAGAAAGAGTCGTTGAGAAGAGAGAAAGGAGAGAAAAAGAAGAAAAAGCTAGGGTTTCTTCATTTAAAAGCTAGGGTTTCTTCATTTCTTGGTTTTCAAGAGGGATTTTGAAGTTTATTCAAAAGGGAAAAAGGAAGAGGAAGATTAAAGCTCTCATTCAAGGTAAGTTTATATTAAATCTTTTGAATTTTTGAAAGGGTTTTGGTTCATATAGCTTAAGAAATGTATGTGTTTACGAATTATAAGATCAATTTTAGTGAATATGTCTTGTGGGTTTCTTATCAAAAACAGAATATGTCTTATGGGTTTCTCAATTGGAATGCCTATTGATTTGGAGATTTTTGTCAATGTTGAAGAAGATCAATAGAGGCAAGAGGAGCAAGAGTAGAGGCATTTTGAGCAAAGTTTTCAAGAAAGGAAATTAAGGTGGCTTCCATGTTTATAATTGAGTAATGAGCCACTAATGTTTTCGTTTGAATCAAGAGAATAAAGCGATTTCAATTACTTCATAAATGTTGCTTTTACTGCCTATAATTGATTTGAGAAATTGATACATGTTTGGTGTATGAAATTTCGATGATGAATTATGAATTGCTAAATGAAAGGGTTTTCGAAAAATTGCATGTTCATGAAAAACAAGTTTTCGAAATGTTTCCATTTGGGTAATCTATTTTCAAGTTCATGAATTACATGTTATGTGGGTTTGGTGTAGTCCATTCAAGAATGTCACGTGCATGTTGGCCAAGTTAAGGCTTCTCCCGCCTGCCCGCTAGTAGCAAGGAGCTCCTTCATGGACTCCCTCAAGTTTACGACTACAAAAGATCATTATATGGAATTGTGTAGTTTATCATGTTTATGGATCTGCCCAAACCATTCTAATGTGTTTATGATTTATGAACAAGTTGAAAAATGCATAAATTATGTTGTGGTGATTTTGATTACATGACAAGAATTTTAAGAAACATGTGTTTTATGACTCAATAAGAACTTTCTATGATAATGAACTTTTTTGAACAGTTTTGCCTATTATTCGTTATAAACTTGTTATCCACGAGCTTTTTAAGCTCGCCCTCATTTCCGTCCCATCTCTAGGTGATCAGCAAGAGACAGAGTGAAAGAAAGTCAAGACATTACTCCGAATTTGCATGTTTCGTTTTGTTTTGGAGTAGTTTATGTAAAACAAATCTTCAGATGTATTTCGAGAATTATTGGGTTTTGCATCCTTTGTATATTGATTTTGATATTGATGATGTAATGTGGCTTGAAAATGCCATTAAAACTTTGTAAAGTCTTATTTATGATGTTAATGACATATGAATTTGTGTGTGGATTTGAAATGTGAATTTCTGTATGGATGAGGTTAAGTTGGAATTAAGTATATTTGAAGAAGCTATCCACTTGGGTTGATGACCTTTGAACAAGAACTGTTGATATATATATATATATATATATATATATATATATATATATATATAAGTGAGATATTATGGTAAAGAAAGATAGGAATGTTATGAATCACGAGATGTTGTTGCATATGAAGAGTCAAATGAATCAAGGTTGAGAGTTTGATGAATGCCAATTGCTAGTTGAATTGTTATGAATGATGATGTAATAGAGGAAGTGAAGTTGGGATAAATTTCAAGTTTTTCATGAGGGTAAAATGTGTGTTATGACTTCTATGGGAAATCTGGAATACCCTAAGTAGAACCGTTCAAAGTTATCTTTTTGAAAGTTGTAGATGATCTTTCTAGCTTTCCAACGATATAAAGTTTGTCATTTTTGGATACCGACGTGAAAAGATATGATTGTTACAAAATGTGATGCTGCATGGACTGTATGCATCGGACAGCTATGGTATATTGATGAGAATGTGTCGTTTTGATGAACCAAATGGGTTGAGAATTGAGAGTTTTATGAGATAAATTGGGTGTTTGAAATTCATATAAAGTGATTTGGCACTAGAAGAGTTGAATTTGGGAAGAATATGAGTGAATATAATGTTAGATTGGATGTAGGAAGCATTAGAGAAGCTTTGGAGGGGTATGGGGAACCCCTATGTCCGTTGGACGGACTTTAGGTCCGTTAAACGGACCTTGTCGGGTGAAAAAGGACCCCCTCCTCAGCAATATGTCCGTTAAACGAACATTCTCGGGTGAAAAAGAGCCCCATGGATGTCGGTTAAACAGACATTCACGAAATAGCTACAGTAAATAGCGATTTTGACCCTTTTAGAAGAAGAATCTTATTTCAATTCTTCATGAAAGTTGTAGATCTCAAAGTCCTGTTTCTAACCATCCGAGAATGAACTCAATCCAAAATCTGTAACAAAAGTTATGGCAATTGCGCCAAGACAGGTACAATATGAATAAGGACTTAAAAATGTTGAATTTCTTTTGGTCATAACTTCCTCATCCGACCCCCAAATGAAGTGATTATTTAACCAATAGATTCCTAACACCTTTCTCTACCTCTCTATGAAAAATTGTATCTTTTGGAGTTGATTTGAATAAGTTTGATGGAGAGAAAATGAGGGGTAGGTTAGGAGAGCATGATTAGGATATGAACACACTTTGGCTTTTTAAGCATATCTTGATCTATAGAGCTCCGACTAAGATGGTTCTTGCTTCAAAACAAACTAGAGACTTAGAGATACAATTTCTTTGAAGAAGTCAAATTGAAAATCATGTTTGAAGATTTCCAAATTCTATTCACAAATAGGAGAAATGAGTTTGAGTATGGTGACTAATTTGTGTGGGCACGCCATTGAACAAATTGTGAGGAAATATTTTGAGATGTTATGAGTATAAAGATGAACTGATTTATGTGGGCCCTCCACTCTTATGGGATGAAGGTTAATTAGGGTTCTTTGAAATAACCCTACAGGGTAATATGCTTACGTTTCATGTTTTCGGAAGAGTTGAATTCTGGAATCAAGCGGGATCCAACAGATGTGGTATCAAAGCAAGAAGATAAATCGATGATGGTTAAAGAGATTACAAGGAATCACGCTCAAGTATTATGGTACTCTGAAGAGTTGGGTTCCAAAAATAAGCAGGATCCAACAGTTAGTTTACGAATGTGAGAACTATTAAATTAATAGTTGCTAATTTGATTGAAGAGAGAATAATGCTGCATATTATATTGATGGGACGTTTAAGAATTTAGGTTTGAATTTGGATCATAATACAAACCCTAGGTTTTCTTTAAAGGTTTATATCAATTTTGTACAATTCATTCTTTTTGTTTGATTTCATAATTTCACAACATCTGTACCTTCTTGAATTCGATTCTTTAATTTCTAATTTTTAATCAATTTATTACATTTAACAACTTACTTGTGAGATGACCTTAGGGCATCCGCCATATACTACAGTAACCTTGTATACTTGCGGGTGATGTGTTTAGGCAGTGTTAAGTAGAGCACAACAAATGACTACCTTTATTGGAAAGTAAGAATGAAAATTTTCTTTATGGCTAAGAAGGTCAATTTATGAAAAATTGTCTCAAGCAATCTATAAATTCCTTCTAAAGTTATAGATGATAGAAAAGTTCCTAAGTTGAAAGAGAAATGGGATCCCCAAGAAAAAATATTAATCTCCTTAAATAGTAAAATTATCCATATTTTCTTTTGTGCTTTGGGAAGAAATGAGTTTAATAGAGTATCCAAATGTGAAACACCTTACGGAATTTGGAATACACTAGAAGTTACTCATGAAGGAACAAAATAAATCAAGGAAAGCAAAGTTAGCATGCTAACTCACCAATATGAATTGATCCAAATGAAACATTGTGAAAGCATTTTTAGCATGTATTCTAGATTTGTTGATAATATCAATGCTCTCAAAGGTCTTGGAAAGTCCTAAATTAATGTTGAATTAGTGACAAAGTTGCTTAATCACTACTATAAACATAAGAAGTTAAATTGATGGCTATACAAGAAGCTAAGAACCTAACAACTCTATTATTAGAAGAGCTTACTGTTTCTCTTCTCACATATGAAATAAGGCTTCAAGAGATGTAAGAAGAAGTGATAGTTCTGAAGAAAATGAATTTAGAATTCAAAAACTCAAAAGAAGAATCAAGTGATGAGGAAGAGATATCATCTAATGAAAGTGATGAAGAAGAAATTGCTTTGATCACTAAAAAATTCAAGAAATCCTTAAAGAAGAACTCTTTAACAAGAAAGGACTACAAAGGTTATAAGATATATTCAAAATGTAAATCAAATAATACTATTTACTTTGAATGTAGAAAACCTAGATATATGAATTCTTAATTCCCTCTTAAAGGAATTGAAAAACATGAAAGAAATGACAAGAAGGAGAAGAGGGAAAAAAGTAAAAAGAAGGTACTCAAAGCCTCCATTTGGGATGACATAAGTGACTCCAAAAGTGAACATTCAGAAGGAGAAGTAGCTAATTATGTTTCACAAAAAAAGAAGATACTCTCTAGCTTTAAATCATATGATAATGATAATAGTAGCATAGGCTTGACATATGATGAACTTGCTGAGAGTTTTGAAATTATGAGCATGAAAAAGAAAAATCCATGTTCTAAACTCACAGAAGTCGAAAAGAATCTAAATGCAAAAATGAGCAAAAATGAAAAGATAAAGAGTGCATTGCATAGCATCAAAGCTTCGAAAGGTGTTTCCATAATGGGTAATCATTGTCCAAGTTCACTAAAGGAAGTGAGAAACTAGAAAATATGTTAGAAGCTTAAAAGAGTTCATATAATAAGCATGGAATTGGATATAGTTATGAGAATGTTTCCAACATCAAAACCACTTTTGTGAAAGGAAAGTATTTACATAATGTAGAACCAATTCCTAGGATGATAAATGAACATAGAGAAATCCACATCTAAATCCACATACAACACATCCATTAAGGCTAATGTTAAGAGCAAACCTTATGCTTTCATGTATCATTTACAATCTAGATCGAGAATTCATCATTCATACCATATTAAGCCTTATAGCATGCATAATTTTGTGATATATGTTCACTCTAGCATAATCATAATGGAAAAAACATACCTCATACATATAAGTATTCTAGCACTTTTCATTATCCAAAGAGAGCATTCAAATCACTACGCAAAGTTGAATTTTCTAGGAATCATATACACATAGAAGAATAAGGAATGCATTCATACATCAAAGTTATAATGGTAATTGTTATACTATCAAATCATATGACATGGTATGTTACTTTTATGGTAGATATAGGCACATTGGCAAATTTTTCTTCTAAAAAAATGGGTTACTGAATAAATCCTCAATCAAGTGGGTTGAAAAGAAGAAAGAAAATAGCAACCAAGGACCCAAGCTCATTTGACTTAAAACACATTAATAGGGTTAATTTATAGGTCTTTACGAAAAAGAGAAATAAATGGTACATGGATAGTGTGTTCTTGAGGTATATGGCTAGAGATGCATCCCAATTTTCAACTTTTAGGCACAAAGATGGAGGATTCATCCCTTTTAGAGATAATAGTAAGGGTAAGATAATTGGTATCAATAAAGTTAGTAAGAAAGATCACACAATCATTGATAATGTACTTTTAGTTGATGGATTAAAGCATAACTTGTTAAATGTCAGCCAACTACATGACAAAGGCTACCATGTATGCTCGAAGGGAGAGCATTCTTTTAATCTAGAGTAGTTGACAATAGTACTACATTTTTTGGAAAAAGAGAAGGAAACATATATACAATTAACCTTAATGATTTCTCTAATGAAGATGTGAAGTGTTTAATGTCTATTAACGAAGATGAATAGATTTGACATAGGAGAATTGGACATGCAAGCATAGACTTCATTTCTATTCATAACTCCAAAGAACTTGTACATGTGCTCCTAAAGGTCAAATTTGAGAAAAATGAGACTTGTAGATCTTATCAATTGAAAAAAAAAACAAATGTTCATTTAAAAGTAAAAATTCGTAACTTCCACTATACTTTTACAATTGCTTCATATAAATTTGTTTGGACTAACTAAGGTTGATAGTTAAGTGATAAATTTTATGATTTCGTTACAATTGATGATTTTAGTAGATTTACTTAGTTCTTATTCTTAGAAAATAAGTATGAATGTTATGGAGGATTTCTTCTACTAGGAGTGTCCGTGGTAAGGAATTTGAAAATGAAATATTTGAAACCTTTATAATGATAACGGTATCTTTCATAATTTTTCTTCACCAAGAGCCCCTAAAAAGATGGAGTTATTGAAAGGAAAAATAGGATCTTACAAGAAATGGCTAAAACCATGATCAATGAATATGATAGTTGTTAAGCAAGTTTTATATATAATAAAACTCTCATTACCTGCAAGTATACAGATTTATAACTTGTAGTATTAAAAGGTATTGATCCGATGAGGAACTAGTTAAAACGAATTAAAGTCTAGAGCAATAGAACATGATATGAGTGAAAATAATAATATAAATTAATTAAAATTAAACAAATAACAAGTAATAAGTGAGTTGTCAGTTTTTTCTCTACCATATATAATACAATCTTTTTACAACTAAAAAATTTAATAGGTATGCTAAAATATATTTTATATTTGAATTTATTTGAAAATAATTAATAAATAAATATCTTAGTATTCGAGTACTAAATTCATTAAAAACATAGAAATAACATAGTCCAAGCCTCAACTATGGAAAGGAGCAGCTTTTGTAGTTCAAGAAGCTATGATCTCATAGTTGTTTTAGCACCACAAGTGAAGGTTATTTTTACACCAAATATATATAACAGCTCTGATGTACAAAGCAAGAGATATAAGGGGACCAGTTAGGGATGAATATGGAAGATTAGGATTTTGATGTTGATGCTGATTCAGCATATTATGATTTAGATGAACTTAGGAGAGAGTGCTAGCAATTTAGAGAAAGAAACGAGGAAGGAGAAGTGTGCTTGGTGGTTACATGCTTAAAAAGTATAGTGGAGAGAGAAATTCCAAATCAAAAAGACAAAATAAAGAAGCATTTCAAAGCATACCATAAACTTGATTGGATCATATACTCTTACAGGATAGTGACAGACATCCTAGGCTCATATACTCTTATAGGATAGTGACAGACATCCTAGGCATCGCTAATGCTATATCAAGTAAGTTTTGGCAAGTTGAGAGAGAGAGTACACTAAACAAAGACCAATTTCTGTACTAATTAATAAGTAATGATTTTTTAATTTTAATAAGCCGTGGTGAGCTATAAGTATATATATTCAATAATTAAATTAATATCTATTAAAATTCCATTAAATTATTTCTATTAAAATTCAATAATTAAATTATTTCTTTTAATTAGTTTTGACATCAAAGTGGTAGAAGTTGTTGCCAATAAAATCTAGCTTTAATCTATAATCAACTAATTACTACGTAAATTAATTAAAAATAACAACTAAACAAATCTTTTAATTTAAAAAAAAAACTAAAAATAATAACCTTTTGGATTATGTTTTTTTTATATTTGGAATTTAAAATTTTAAACCGAGAGCAATTCCTTCTTACTTCTCCTAATTTCTAGAAGATACACGACTTTGGTCTAAATTCAGTTTGAAACAAACTAGTACAAGTTGGTCGGCTGAACACCTACACACTCTGTGTTTCAACTACATATGTCCTTATTCAGAGTTTCCCAAGGTGGATTGGTGCAGCAATCTACCAACCAAATTTCCCCTTTTCTGCTTGTTTCTCATTACATGTTTTCACGTGTGTTTCTCCACTATCACGTTTCTGTTATTAATTTATACCTCTTACAATGGCTCTCAAGTTGTCGATTTGGTCGAAAGAGGCTGCCGTCAACTTCACTATGATTATACTCATCATTGCCAATCTGCTGTTCCACAGGGGTAAGTATAAACATTTCACTTCTTCCTCATTCACTTTTCTTTTCTCGACAAGTTGATTCGTAGGATACTCCATTGTGACCAGGACATGCACAGGATGCTCCGGTTGAAACGGTCGAGAAGGCATTGATTTGTTTCAACAATAAGGTTGTGTCCTGAGCTGTACTCTTGTTTGTGATCTACTCGTAATTGTTAATCATTGAGGTCCTACTCTAGGTCATATTTTTGCTTCATAAATTATGCAAATATCTGCATCTATGACAGATTTATGCTGAATGCAATGAGGCATATAGGCTAAC
>JAOQMR010000006.1:16144980-16157418 GCA_027563865.1 Erythroxylum pelleterianum | reverse complement strand
TTTACGTATTTTGTGTTTTACAGGGAACTTTGATGTCGCAGACTACATTGGAAATGGAAGCAGTGTAATCGGATCTTTCAAGCTACTTGGACTCGGCATTCTGCCGCCGATAATCGGATTGCTTTTGTTTATGTTCTTGTTCCAGTTGCTCTAGTTCTGAACGGCAAGATTCCCTAGTTGGTAGAATATCACACACGAACTAGCTTGCGTACAATTTCCATGCCATGGTCGAGTTATTTAGCAGCATAGGAATGTTGCCGATCGATGTTACCATTTTTATGGAAAACATTCTTGAAACAGATTTAAGATTAATCCTTAGTTTTTATGCAACTTCATTTTAAGCAGTTATGTACGTAGTATATGATTAAACAACGATGAGACCCTTTTAAACTACGAAAATTATGGAACTAGCTTCTAATTGACTTCTAATTTCCTTTAATGGACAACTCAATGGTAGCTTTAGGTATATAGGTTGTTGAGCATAAATTGCTGCGACACATGAAGTAAAATTCTTGAATAAGCTACCCCGAACAGCTTCTTCCTCTTAAAAACGAGACGTGCCACGAGCTCACTGGTTTTTGTTTTAGCAGTTTCTGGCTTCAAATCATTCCATTAGAGGTAGGTGTCGATTGTCTACATTAAAGCAAGTGGACTCTGGACATAGCAACTCGTTACACTGCAAAACCTTCTCCATTTTCAGAATTTTTATTGTTTTGGGCTAATGTTTTCTCTAAATAATCTTTATCGTTGTCCAAATGCTGTGCAACCCCCCGAAACACAAGAAATAAATGTTACATAATCGTTCAGTCAAGATAAAGCCTTAACCCAAAATTAATAAGAAAGTAGTGGTTTCAAGGAAATGACAGGGAAAACAAAAATTCGTATGTCATGCATACTATCCTCCGAAGAGTAAACAAATTCCAGAAACTTCTTTATGATCAGAAATCCTTCGACATTCTCAGCACTTCTTGGCTTGATTGGCCAATCAATGCCAACACAAACCAAGTATTCGCCTTTAAATGTGGAAGAACAGAAAAAATCCCCTTTTTTTCCTATATATACCAGTGGATCACTCTAACTTCTGCATCAACAAGCAAATTAATATCTTAGCCCTCGAGTACTAAAATCATTATGCAAGCTTCGAATGTGGAAAGAAAGAGCAGCTGCTGCAGTAGAAGAAGCTATATATGCTAACATAGTTGTTTCCGGTGATTTACGCCCTGTAACCAATCGGTTTAGTTATAGTTTAATGACAATTATTTAAAGGGATTTTTTATTTTGTATATATTTAGATGTATATGATAAAATCCATGAGATAATTATACATTGCAAATAAAATTATAATGCGATTATAATTATGACATTTATATTGTATTTATTTATTATCCCTAGATTGTCTCTAGTCATTGTTTTGTTAAGACTGAGCATTAATAAAACTTAAAAAATTAGCACACCTTTTGTTTTTTCTTATGAAGGAAGTAGTTTTCGTAGGCTAAAGTATGGGGATACTTAAACTTGTTACAATGAGAATTTTCATAGACATACAAGTAATGTTTCAAATGTATCTCTTTAACGATTTCATTGGACTGACCCGACATGAGAAATTCATTTGGTACATTACCTGTATGTCTATGGAAATTCTTTTTATGATGATTGTATAGGTAATCATTTGACTTGAGGCCTTCAAGATTATCTTATATAGAAATTATTATGTTTTAATGCTATTTATGACCTATTTTAATCATAGGTTGTTTAATCAGTAATTACTGGATGTAGCATGAATTATATGGAGGCAGTTGTGTGATCAAAATAAGATTCATCATCCTAAAGTAATTAGAAACAATGTTCTATTGTTCTTGATTAGTATTGATTCGGAAAATCCTTGATCAAGGTGAAATGACGCTTTTGTAAATAGTTTGCAAATGTCATTAATTATAACAGATTGATAGAACTCTATAACTTTTACATAAAAGGTTAAGCAAAAAGTGCTAACTTCATTAGAGCTTAAGCCTATTTATAATAGGTTTTGTACATTTTAGTAATTTAATTTAAATTAAATTTTAATCTCAATTAAACTTTAGTTAGAATTACAAGTAATTCTCAAACTTTATAATCAAGTACAACTTGATTAAAATAACTTTGCTCTCTACAACTCAATCTATATGTGAAAGTCATTATGTTCCTAAATATGTCTGCAATGATTATGAGTTATAATTCTAATTCATAATTAGAATTAGATAAATTAAGACTTCTTTTAATTTATCTTTAATTTTCTAATTTTTCAATTTATAATCATAGATCAAGATTGGCATTTAGCGACGCATTATAACCATCTAAATATTTAGGAATATCAAAATAGTTTTAATTATCATTTCGGTACATGATTTTTATAAATAATTCAATTATTTCACCATACAATGCTCCGATTAGACAGAGCATGGAATTAATGTCTACTTTTTTTAGTCCAACCATATTCGTTCTCTGCCATTAGCTATTGACTCAATTAATAACTTTTGTTAACTATTTATAAAGTGTCATTTCACCTTGATCAAGGATTTCTCAAATCAATACTAATCAAGAATAATAGAGCATTCTTCCTAATAATG
Organism: Erythroxylum pelleterianum; assembly: GCA_027563865.1. NCBI lineage: Eukaryota > Viridiplantae > Streptophyta > Magnoliopsida > Malpighiales > Erythroxylaceae > Erythroxylum > Erythroxylum pelleterianum. The sequence continues at coordinate 16,154,812 of JAOQMR010000006.1, read as the reverse complement.
AATCTCATCTTGATCACACAACTACTTCCATATAGTTTATGCTACATCCAATGACGACTGATTGAATAACTCATGATTAAATAGGTCATAAGTAGTATCAAAATATAGCAATTCTTATACAAAATAACTTTGAAGACCTCAAGTCAAATGATCACTTTTACAATCATCACCATGAGAATTAATGTATGACATTATTTTGAATTAATAAAAAGACTTTATTTATCTTCATGTATTAATTTAATTAATATTTTATGTTTTAATACTAAAGATAAAATCCTTGGAATAATTACTGTGTAATTGAAATTATGATGAGATCATAATTATGAGATTCAATTTACACTTAAGTGTTATTCCTAAATATTACTAGTTGTAGTTTCGTCAAGACTGGATATTGTTGAAACGGTAAAACTAGCATATATTATGTTTTTTTCTTATAAAGAAAGTAATTGATCTCATAAATTAAAATATGGAGATACTTAAACTAATGTGTAGGTGATTATTAGAGAATAAGTCACTGAATTGACCCGATTATGAGAATTCTGAATGAAATATTACTTATGTGTCTATGGATTATCTAATAATGATTGTTATATGAGTAATCCTCAGACTTGAGATTACCAAGGTATCTAGGGTGGGAATTGTTGTGTTTTGATGCTACTTATGAATCGTCCTAAGATAATTCAGTCTGTAGCAATTGGATATAGTATGAACCATATGTAGATAGTTGAGTAAATCAATATAGGATTCGTTACTCTAAAGTAATTAGAGAGAACATTTTGTTATTCTTAATTAGTAATGATTTATGGAATTCTCTAGTCAGAGTAAATTGATAATTAAAAAGGAGTTTTCAAATTTCAATAATAAATCAACTACTAATTAGCAAGAACGAACATGATTGAATGATAAGAGTAGATACTGTCCAATTAGAATATTGAATGACGAAAGGATTAAATTATACATTATAGCCATACATGGATAGGTTAAGTCAATCACTTTGACATTCCTGATATTTGGTTAATCATAACATGTCGCTAGACGTAAATCATGATTTATGAATTATTTAATCGAAGAATTAACGATAAATTAAAAGGAGTTTTAATTTATCTAATAGAATTATAATTTATAATCATTTCCAATTTATTAGGAACCTAATGGGTCATACATCAAAGAGCAATTTATGAATGAAAAATCAATTTAATTAAGTTGGACTTAATTATAAAATTTGAGAAACTTTAGGAATCAAATATGAGATATTTAATTTTATTAAAATTAAATTAATTAGAATTAGAATTTGATTTTAATTATAATTAAAGAGACTTAATTTTAATAAAAGATTGTCATGATTTTTATATTTAAAGGGAAGAGCTTTTACAAGCTAGCACTTTTTTGTCTTCTTCCTCTCAAAGCAGTTTAGGAATTGCTCTGTGGATACCATCAGAGGCTAGACAATTGGATAGCTCGTGGTTGATCAATCAGAAAAGTTTTAAAGTTTTTCAATAGAAAGCGAACAAGGTACGATTTCTAAATCAATTTGTGTTTTATTCAAGTTTAATCAATTATCGAGATCCACTCGAAATCTGTAAAAAAATTTGCTTTCCGCTACGCCTGTGATTCGATCATAGTTGGATTCCAATAGTGGTATCAGAGCCTCCTTTAATTGTTAATCTTAAATTTGTTACTTGATTATTTTGTATTTTGATATGAGTTGCTTCGATTTTTTGTCTTCACCCGAAGCTATTTCATGACTGCGGAAATTGTTTCCTATTTGTGTATAATTTGTTTGGAAATTGGTTCTCAACTACTGCTTGTGGTTTTCAAGTTCTGTTGAAACTAAATCTACGCCTTACTGTTTTACATCCACAACATTTGTGATTTCTGAAAAATTATTTTCTGAATCCTTATAGTTATACTTGTTATGTGATGTTTGTGGAAGGTTTAATTTTGAAAATGATTTCTCTCTTCATCTATTCGCCCCTATTATCTGATGTTTGAAATCCCTAATTTCTGCCACCCCTCTTATCTGCCTTCTAATTGCATTTATTATGCAAAGTTTTCGGAAATTGTTTCCATAACGTATATGCCTTTCCTTCTAGGTTTATGCATGTTCTATTTCTGGAACAAGAACAAGATTGTTCCTGCGTTGCATTTTAAGTCTAGAAATTGATTGATAAAGCTATAATTTTTCTGTTTTATTGTTTGTGATGTTTGGCTTCTGCATTTTTCCATTTGCAATTATTGCCTTGTGATCTTCTTCAGTTTTGGTTTTATGCTTGCGTTTACTGTACACACTTGTAAAAATAGCGGCGTTTTGCAGCTGGGGATTATGGGTCGATGATGCCACTGATTTTGGCGTCACACCTATGTAGAACTGATGGGTGAAAACTCACCCATGAACGCAAGGTGGCATAGAGGAAGACATTGAGTTCACCGGTATGGATGGTTATGAGACTCGACAGATGATGGTTTGAAAACGTAGAAGATAGGTTGCATCGTGACTAAAGAAAAGAGGGAGTGTGGGTTAGAAATATGGAAGGAGCAGTTTCGGAAGGGAAGGAGACGGTTATTGTCTAGAAGACGATGGGTGCATGTCTTCAGCAGACGTGAATGGCGCGTGCACAACCACCTTTGACCTCTGGGTGCGTACAATGCACGCTCCCTGCGTGTCCTCATCTGGCATGTGCACTACTCACGCCAGACACCCCCAACCCCTTTTATGGGCTTTGAAAATGTTTTTAAAACCCTAAATTGTCAATTTAATTAATTTAATAAAGATTAAATTAATTTCAACTCCTAATAAAATTGAAAAGTGTCCTACTAATTTTTGAAAATTGTTTTTCAAAGGGAATTTTTTAAGGAAAAATTTTGGAATATAATTTAATTTTTCAAGAGTTGAATTATTAAATTAAATGTTTATCAAATCAATAATTAGAATCAAGCAAGTTTTAAATAGTTTCTTTCATAATTGGATTATGTTTTAAATTATAAATATAATGAGATTATATTATTTTGATGAGACCAGAAATTTTTGAAATTTTAAATCCCTCAATAAAACATTAAGAACACGTTATGAACGTGAAAGTTTTTTTTCCATTATTTAAGAATAAACCATAATTCTATTTATTTTTTGACTTGTTGAGTAAACTCAAGGTCACTTTAACCCATATATGCTTTATTTTAAGTTAATGGGTTCTACTTAACTAAAATTGTATGATTTGGATGAGTAAACTCATGCTCATATAAATTTAGAGATAAGGTTAAGAATAATATATTTGATATATTTTGGGCAAAATTTGTCACCTAACGATTTTAGGAATCACGTGAGATGTGATTGAAAAGTTGTTTTCTACCTAATTTATTTTTAGTTGGTTTGTTGAAAAAACTCAAGATCAATTAATTTTTAAATAGGATCCTAGCCTACTATGAAATTTTTTGATAATTTTTTGATATAATAGTGAGGGCTATTATTTTGTAGAATATAGCAGGAGTAATCAAACATGTTAAAGTCCTTATTTTATTTGATTTTTTTGATATAAACTAATATATGCTCCTTTTTATGTTTTTCAATTATTGAATTTGAAGATGAGTACCAACTTGACATTGAGGAGCATTATGGATGCTAACAAGCTGACTGGAGCTAACTTTTCGGACCAGCTACGAAACTTAAGAATAGTTATTAGGTAAGAGAAGAAATTGTATGTTCTTGATACTCCTGCTCCATCATAACCTTGTTCAGATGCTACTGATGAAGATTGGGAGAAATATCAACGTTATATTGATGACATTGAAAAAGCTACATTTGTGATGTTAGCTTGCACGTCTCCTGAACTTCAGAGGCAGCATGAGAACATGGATGCACCTACTATGATACTGCATCTTAAGGAGTTATTTTGTTGGCCCCGAATTTTTTTCTTGATGAATAAGCATGATTTAAATTAATTTTGAGGTCTTGATAGATTAATTTATTTTGGAGTTAATTAACATGTTAATGTGAGTAAGATTATATGATATAGGTTAATTGAATTAAAGTGTTAAGGTGGTAAGATTGCATAAGGGGCATTTTTGGCAAGACACTTAAAAATTAAAGACATAAGGCACTAAGGAAGGGCAAAAGGGGAATTTTGCACTCATTAAGGGTATAAGAGTAAGAGGAAATTTGTTGTCTTGTTTTAAAAGAGGAAGAAAAAAAAAGATAGAAAAGAAGAGAGTGTCGTGGGAGAGAAAAGCAAGGAAAGAAAGAAGAGCAAACTAGGTTTCATCTTTCTTAGTTTTTAAAGGAGATTTTGAGGGTGTTCAAGAAGGGAAAAAGAAAGAGGAAGAGTAGAGCTTCCATTAGAGTCAAGAAACTCATTGTTTGGTAAAGATTCAAGGTAAGTTTATGTTAAATCTTTTGGATTTTTGGAAGAGTTTTGGTTCAAAGAGATTAGGAAATGCAAGGGTTTAAGTATTCTAAGATCAATTTTATGCATAGGGTTCTTTGGGTTTTTCAATTTGAATTCCTATTGAATTGGGAATTTTTTAAATGTTAAGGAAATCAAGAGAGGCAAGAGAAGTAAAAGGAGAGGCATCTTTGAGCAAGTCTTCAAGCAAGGAATTCAAGGTGGGTTACATTTTTTTAATTAAGTATAAACTTAAGAAAGAAGTTTATTTGGAGTAATGAATGTTAGAAAAGATTTGAGAAGCTCAGCACAGATTGACAAGTGCTGCAATTCTGACCTTGCCCACAGGAGAGAAGGGTTATACAGTTTATAGTGATGCTTCAAGGAAGGGTTTGGGTTGCGTGTTAATGCAATGAGACAAGGTGATAGCTTATGTTTCAAGGCAACTAAAGCCTTATGAGTTAAATTACCCAACTCATAACCTGGAATTAGCAGCAGTGATTTTTGCTCTGAAGATTTGGAGAAATTACTTGTATAGAGTTCAGACAAGGATCTCTACATATCACAAAATTCTTAAGTATTTATTGAGTCAGAGATAGCTGAATTTGAGACAAAGAAGGTGGTTAGGGTTGCTTAAGGATTATGACCTGTTGATTGAATACCATCGAGGAAAGGCAAATGTGGTAGCGGATGCCTTGAGTAAGAAATCCTTTATAGCACATATTCAAACAGTTTCTTTGTCGTTATTGGAAGAGGTGGCTAAGCTAAGGATAAGCTTGAAACAGGAGGAACCAAATTGTATTCTTGCTAATTTCAGAGTGAGACTAAAACTCAGGGAGAAAGTTAAGGAGTTACAAGTACAGGATGCAGAATTGAGTAAGCTCTGAGAAGACATTCAGAATGGTAAGAAATCTGAAGTGATAGTAAGGGATGATGGAATTATGGTTTTAGGGAACAGACTTTGTATCCTGAATGTCAAGGAAGTAAAGGATAAAAAATTGGATAAGGCATACAATGTGCCTTATGTCATGCACCCAGATAGTACCAGGATGTATAGAGATCTGAAAGAGCATTTATGGTAGAAATGCATGAAGGGAGATGTAGCAGAATATGTGAGCAAGTGTCTAATATGTCAGCAAGTCAAGGCTAAATACCAGGCACCTTCTGGCAAGTTAAGACCATTGTCCATTCCTGAGTGGAAGTGGCAATGGGTAACTATAAACTTTCTAATGGGTTTGCCCAAGACTAGTAGGAAGCATGATGCCATTTGGTTTATTGTTTATCGTTTGACAAAGTCAACTCATTTTTTGGTAATTAAACAAACTGATTCTTTGCATGTGCTAGCAAAGAAGTATATTGATGAGATAGTGAGATTGTATGGAATTCTTGACTCTATAGTTTCTAACAGAGATCCTCGGTTTACTTCAAGATTCTGGGGAAGCTTACAAGAGGCTCTGAGAACCAAGTTAAATTTTAGCACTACTTTTCATCCCCAGACAGATGGTCAATTTGAGAGGACCATTCGGACCCTTAAGGGAATGCTCAGGACATGTGTAATGGATTTCAAAGGAGCTTAGGATGAGTATTTGCCATTGGTCGAATTTGCTTACAATAATTCGTACCATTCGAGCATTCAGATGGCTCTTTATGAAGCACTGTATGGAAGGAGGTGTAGAACTCTGATATGCTGGGATGAAGAAAGAGAAAGGAAACTAATAGGACCAGAGTTACTTCAGATGACAGTGGACAAGGTCAACTTAGTTAAGCAACAGCGTAAGGCAGCTTAGGATAGAATGAAGAGCTACACTGATGCACACCAAAAGAAGATGGAGTATGAAGTGGGTGAGAAAGTCTTTCTTAAGATGTCTCCTTGAAAAGGAGTTATGAGATTTGGCAAGAAAGGCAAGTTAAGTCCAAGATATGTGGGTCCCTATGAGATTGTTGAAAGGATTGGACAGCTAGCCTATAGGTTGGCATTGCTACAGGAATTATCACATATACATGATGTCTTTCATGTTTCCACATTGAGGAGATATAGATCAGATCCATCGTGCATCATCCAGACCACTGAGGTTCAGTTAAGAGATGATCTAAGTTATGAGGAGATTCCATAGGAGATTTTGGACACCAAGGAAAAGGTCCTTACGAACAAGATAGTTCAACTAGTCAAAGTCCTGTGGAGAAACTATTCTGTGGAAAAGGCCACGTGAGAGCCTTTGGAATCCATGAAAGAGAAGTATCCATAACTCTTCAATGACTCAAGTAAGAATTTCGAGGACGAAATTCTTATAAGAAGAGGAGAAATGTTAGCCCCCGAAATCACTTTATCATTCTGCATTAGATTTTATCCTTATCTTTCATACAAACATCATTGCATCCTATAAAATCTCCAAATCCAGACGATATAATTAATATCGATGTTATAATTCCTAAAAAAATTCTCTTTACTTTCATCACTCATACAATTTACACGTTTTTCCTCAATTATTCAAACCATTCTTCCCAACTTTTCGAATACATTTAACATGTCATCAAATTTTTGCTTAGATCGTTTTAATCTTCAATACCATAGTACTGTCAGGGGTAATTGTTAACTCAAACAATTATTATCAAACTCCATGATTCCCATGATTAGTTTTCATAATTCCTTAAGTAACTAATTCCTTAATGAGGTACATTATATGTGTAACTCATATACATGTGCCCATGTAAGATCATAATACTGGCGCTCTGATACCACAAATGTTGGATCCCGCTTCCGAAACCCAACCTCTTAACAAAATACCATTATACTTGAGCGTAGTTCCTTGCAATCTCTTCTTGCTCTGATACCAAACATGCTGGGCCCTGTTTTCGGAGTCCAACCCTTGAACTATAAAATGTATGCGTATTATTGCTCGTCATACAAACGTGAGCGTAATCTAAAGAAATCATAAAGCTTAAAGTCTCATACCATTTCTATGTTCCTTTTCCATAACACATCTCACATATATATATATATATATGTATGTAACAACAATTCACAATCATAATAATCATATCAAATCGATAACTTCCTCAAGTATACCGAATTTAAACTCAACCTTATATATATACGCAAATTCATACTTTCACTCAACATCATCCATACATAATTCATAATTCCTTAACATCAAAGAATAGAGTTTTACAAGCTCTAAAGGCATTCTAAGCCACAATTACAACAAGAATCCAAAATCTCAAAAGACAAAAGTTACATAAACTAGAAATCCTTAAATATGACTAAAGCCTTGTGTTTTCCAAAACTAACTCAAATTACAACATAAGCAAATGGGGAGTGATGCCTTGACTCTCTTTCACTCCATCTCGTGCTCAACACCTGAAGGTGGGGACGGAAAGGGGGTGAGCTTAAAGTTCGTGGGTAACAAGTTTATAACGAAGAATAAGCAAAACCGTTGAAATGTTCATTTGTCATATAAAAAATCATAAGGAATTCATAAAAATGCTTCATTCTCAAATTTTCAGTCAAATTCGCAATTCGAACTCAAAACTCATAGTTAAAATATCATCACTTCAACACAGCATATCTATTTAACCATCAATACAAAAAACTCAATTTATGCAACATACTTGACAATTCAAAGATGCAATGTACAAACAAATGGATCGAGAGTTTCGTGGAACAAAACGGATAAACCAAAGTTTATACCGTGAATAAAACGAGCCCAATTTTTCAGGATCTCGTGGCCTCAAGCGGGAAGCCGGGAGAAGGCTATATGTTGACATGCACATGAGTAACAAAACGTTCCTCTCTCGCCCAAACAGAAGCATATAATCATGCTCAAATCAATTTATCGAATGCTCATACTTTCGAGCTTTTCTATCTTTTCATTCATACAAAATGCCATGACATGTTTCAATGGCATAACTTGATCATTATTCATAAATCGCAATGCATTTTCAATAATCGCAATAATTCAAATTCAATCAATTAAGCATACACACGCATAAGCAAATTCTCTAAATCATTTAAAAGCAATATATGAAGTAATTGAAATCATTTAGTTCTCTTGATTTGGAAAAACTTTAATAGCTTATTATTCAATTATAAACATGAAACCCACCTGAATTCCTTGCTTGGATACATGCTTAAAAGATGCCTTTCCTCTTGATCCTTTTGCCTTCCTTGATTCTCTTTATCAAATACAAAATTTTCATTCAATAGGAATACAATTTGAGGGCCCATATATTGCATATTTACTAAGATAAATTCTAAAAACTCAAACTCTTCCAAAAGTCCAAACATTCGGGTCAATTTTCCATGATCACTCTGATCAAGTAAATGACAAAATCTGATAATATTCTCTTCTAGAAAAATGTTTCCCATTGTCTTAAGTTTCTAATGACACCAACCTCATTCAATTTATTTCAGAAATTCGAAAGTTATACTTCAAACATATTGGGACTATCCTTATGCTGAAACTATATTCTATACTCAACTTCCATCCAAAAATTGAGATCTTTATAGACTGAATTAAAACTTCATTTTTTTCATAAAACTTGTAGCCCTATGTCTCTAGTTTACAATGAATCAAAAATCATCTCATTTAGACATCTACAACAAGCATTATGCCCAAAATACTGAAGTATATTTGTGCAGAAAAACAGGATTTCACCGCGGCGAGCTTCTGATTTCACCGCGGCGAAAATGTTAGAGCTCCCCACGACGAAGGCAAAAGTTCGTCGCGGCGAACATGTCCAGAAACCTCCCGAAAACCTATTTTTCAGCATTCTTCATCTATATACTTCCCATCTTTCAAATATAACGCATCTTAACCCTAAACCATCATTCCTACTTCATTTCTAAGCTCATTCCAACCCAAAATCATTCACAAACACAACAAAATCATCAACCCTAGAAGATTAAAACATTTTTCCTATACCATTCCTCTTCATTTTCACTTCTAACCATCAATCAAGAAGGGTTGAGTCTTGTACTTACTTGTTTGGCTCCAAGATTCTTCAAATTCTTCAAGATCTCCAAAAACCCTCATTTTTCTTCCTTCTTTTCTCTATTCCCACGACACTCTCTTCTCCTCTCCCACATTCACAATTCTTCTTCTTCTAATCTCTACTCTTAATAAGTGTGAAATGCCCAATTTGCCCTTCCATTAAACCTAATGGCCTTATATTCTTAAGTGACTTGCCTAAAATGCCCTTATGCATTCTTACCACACTAGAATAAAATTGGTGTTAGTATGTTGGATAAAGAGAGAAATGTTGTCTAAGATCAATGAAGATTAAGGTATCAATTGTGTAAGATATAAATTGGTGATTTTCAGGAGCAAATCTGTGGACAGAATGGCATGACTTTGATGATGCCTATCGGACCCCGCTCTGGGAGCCCGACTGTCCCGAGTGATGAGCCCTGACTGATGGCCCATTCCCGAGACAGGAGCCTCGCTGGAAACTTAGAA
>JAOQMR010000006.1:16051172-16064418 GCA_027563865.1 Erythroxylum pelleterianum | reverse complement strand
TTAATAACAAAATTCACAATTTTGTGAACCATACACAATTGTAAGAGTACAAGTTATCGTTACTTAATCTTCATATTCAACTATTTTGATTGGTCCAATCTATCCTCCAGAACTAGACATTTGCAAATTTTTATTAAACCTAATTTAAGAAAAGTTTTAAAACCTAATTACACTTAATAATCCAAAATTACCCCCTTTTACCACTTTATTCTTAAATATTAAAATATCATTACTTTATCTTACCACCATAATTACTAAACTACCCTTAACTATTAAAATTCCTATTTTATCCTTTCATTCTTTTATTATTATAAAAAAACACTCTTTTAGGAATTAAATCCCAATTTTGCTCTTAGATATTCACATTTCATATTTTCCCCTTATTTTATCTTAAAATTTCCTAAAATACCCAATTTCCTTCTTTTTTTTGCCCCAAAAGCTCCCTTCTTCTTTTCTAACCCAACGTCACCCTCTCCTCTTCTCCTTACCTCCTTCTTTTCTCATATTATATCCATTTTTTCATATTTTTCCCACTTTCATCAAAATTGTTATCGCAAACAATCACAACATGATTCCAACTACAAACTAGTTTGCGATGAATAAAAATCAATAATAAAAAAGATGGAATTTAGCTAGAAAATTCCCTTATTAAGTATATGATGTTATATACCTTTCCAATAGAGTTTTGGGTTGTAAATCCCCATAATGTCCTCTCTAATCTATTGTAAATAAAATGAGGAAATACATGAGAAATGCTTAATATGGAATAGAAAGATGTTGTTTTTGTACCTTTGCCACTTGGAAATATAGAGACAAAGGAGAAGGGAGACTATTTTTTGTTGGTTTCTACAAAGACACCTGTTGTCTTATATATATCTTCGCTCCTTTCTTTTTTTCTTTAATAGGTTGTGATGGGTCTTTATTAAACAGATGGGTTATTGGGCTTTACAGTTCTCTCCCTTAAAAGAATTTTTACCTTGAAATTAAATTATGTACTTGAGGATCAAAACAAATGAGGATATTAACGTTAAAATTCATCCCATACTTCCCAAGTGGCCTCTTTTGAAGAATGATGATGACTCCATAAAACTTGTACCCTTATAATTTTCATCTCCTTAATATCCTAATTTGTCTATTTAGGATATCTACTAGCTCCTCTTTATAAGTCATATCCTTTACAACTTTGATCTCAGGCCTTAATATAATATAGCGAAGGTCTTATTCATATCATCTTAACATTAATACGTGGATCTCATCATGAGTCTAGGATAACTCTGGAGGTAAGGACAGTCTGTAAGCTAACAGCCACAATGTACACTCTTATGTAGCCCAATCTATCTTGGACTCAACTTCCTCTCCTGCCAAACCTTAAAATCCCTTTTTAAGGTAATACCCACAGAAATATCATTTCTCTGATATTTTACTCTATTTCCTGAAAATGTTGACCAACATAACTCTTTTACAGATCCTAAGCTACCTTCAAGCATCACCTTATCACCTATATTTTCTCCACCATCTCTTAAACCAAACTTTTATCTCTCCAATAATTTGGCTCCCTCCATATCCCAACATATCATATCTCTACATTACTTGCCATATAATACCTTAAATGGATATATGCAAACTCCATCAAAGAGAGATATCTATCTCAATCACCTTCAAAATTTAGCATACAAGCTTTCATCATATCATTCATTTTTTGACTCGTACGCTCCAACTATCCAAATTGAGGGTGAAATGTAGTACTCAAATTCAACTTATTCCCAAAAAATATGTGTAAACTCATTCAGAACTGGGAAGTAAGCCGCAAATATTGATATGATACAATGGATATTGGAACCATGTGTAACTTTAGAATCTCATCAACGGGTTAGCTATTATAAAAATCCCTCCATAAATCAGAAAAATCAGAAAATGCAATTAAAATTTGGGTATGTTCAGTTCAATTCGGGTTCGATCAAGTTCGGATATGGATTAGAAAATTGAAATTTCAGATCGGCAGATTTTGATGCACTCTACACGAATTGGGCATGATAGTGGACAATTGGAAGAATGGTTGAAGATCGGTTAGGCACTGGGTGGTCGAAGGTGGCATGGTGCGCTAAGGAGAGTGGAGACAGAAGTCTGTGATTGTGAGGAAGAAAGGAAATAGGAAAGACCCCAAAGAGGAGAGTAGCCACTAGAGAGAAGAATAGAGAGAGAGAGAGTGAATGATGGAGACATAAATGTGCGAGAGGGATGAAAGAGTAGCAATAGCAGTAGCAGATAGTCGAGGTAAAGGGTGGGTTAAGTAATTTTTTTTTGCAAAATGGTCCCTAGCTTTTTTTAAAAAAATTTAAGTACTAGTTGGTACCATGGCGAATCGTCGGTACTGACCATTGTCGACGACCGATGTCATTAAACTAAGTTTCGTACTGTTTTTCAGTTGGTGTTAGTCGGTACGATACAAAACATTTAATATCGGGTGATATATTTCATAACACGTAAGAAAATATTAACTATAAACATTTTGTACCTTATCAATTATTTATTTAATAAATAAATTCTTAAAAATGCATGTGTCAAAAATCTACATACTTCTTTATTAATCATTAATTTAATTAATTACTAATAAAAAAATCATCATAAAATAATTTATTAGTAACAAAATTCACAATTTTATGAACTGCACATAATTATAAAGGTATAACTTAAGGTTCTATTTGTTTGATCTCCTTTCTCAAATCGATCCAATCTACTTCTTATTCAATCTTCCGGACTTAGAATTTTATTAAATTTAATTTAAGAAAAGTTTTCAAATCCAGTTGTAACCATTTTGTTCTTAATTATTTCGCAATCGGTCGGAAGTGGATTTTATTGTTAATGATTACTTATTTCTTAGTAATTCCATAAATGGTGTTCATTTTGGGTTTTGTAAAAGATCTGCGAACTGTGCTGCGCATACTCTTGCGAGACATGCTAGTTCGACGTCAGGTCTTGTTTATTGGGATTTATCATTCCCTTTTTGTATTTCTTCTGCCTTAGCAGCGGACAATTGCTTTTAATGAAGCTTTTCCATTTGATGTCAAAAATTTTTTTTGTTCTTAATTATTAAAAACATCTTTATTTTATCTTACCACCATAATCGTTAAAATATCCTTAATTATTAAAATTCTTATTTTACCCTCACATTATTTTATTATTATAAAATTATCCTTATAGAAATTAAATTACAATTTTACCTTTAACTATTCTCATTTTCTATTTAGCATCTTTATTTATTTTAAAATTTTCTAAAATACTCAATTTCTTTCTTTCATTTTTCTTTTTTTTTAATTCTCCTCCTCTCTACTCCATCGTCGCTCTTTCCTCATTTCACAACCACTGTTTTTTGGATTTTTTTCAATTTCATCATATTTGTTATTACAAACAATTGCAATATAATTCGAGCTAGAAACTATTTTACGAAGAAAGAAAATCACTAATAAAAGGGAACGAAGAGGGTTGTCTAAACATTAATGCTGAATCATTAACATAAGAAGATAATTATTAGCAATAATTTAACGGTTGATAACTAACGATTTTTCTAATAAATATTTGCGGACGATGGAGATTCTATGAATTGTGGAGATCACAGTAGTACGGTACAGCCCCCACTCCCCGTGTCATCTTTCCGACGCTCACAAGACTAACATCCTATCGTATAATAAAAGAAATTCAAAATCATACGTTCCCTTTTTATGGAAAACAAATCACATGTAAATATCGATCCTTTTATGCCAAAATTTGAAACTCTCAGTACCTGTTTGATTGAAAAGTTGGCAATAGAATGAAATAGAACGTAATACACTTCCATCATTTAGTTAGGGGTTTCATAATAAAATAAAATAGAATGAGATAGAAATGGAGAATTTTATGTTACGTTCCATACTTCCATTACATCTTAAACAATGAAAATAAAAAACTTCCTATTCGGAGGTTTAGAATGGAACGTAAACTAATAAATACATCATACTATTTAATATACCCTCAATAATTTTTCTTAATATCAATTATTTCTTCTAATCCTAGGTCACTTTTTTCATACTCATTTATTATGATCCACACAAATTGTATATAATTAATAATATATTTATATTATTTCTCCTTATCCTAATAATAATATTTTTACATTATTAATAATAAATTGCATATAATAAATAAAAATTAAAAAAATTTAATAAAATTTTTATTAATGAAAAATAAAAATAAAAAATTATTCTTTAATTATTTGTATATATTTTTTATATAAATAAAAATAAAAATATTTTTAAATATAAATCACATATAATAAAATAAAATAAACTAAAATTTGTTAAATAATTAATAATAATATTTTATATAATTAATAATAAATTGTATATAATTAATAATAAAATAATAAAATATTTATTATTTTAAAATAGAAAATATATTTAAAAAATTATTTATCATGATTGTAACTTTACCTGTAACTTGTTAATTAGACATAATTTTTATTTTAAAATCATAATATTAAACCTCTGGTTATATTTATTATACATTCTATTTCATTTCATTAATCTTTTAAATAATATTTCACTATATTATATTGATTCAGTTTATCTCGAATAATTTTTTAGTGTATCATATTTCATTTCTATATATTTCATTCAAATCTATCACGTCACGTCCCGTTAATTAATATCCAACCAAAGAGTCAGTCCCCGAACGTAGCGAGCAGGGAGGAGTCGCATTCAGATTCGTAAGCTTCTCTCTCTCTCTTTCTTTTACTGTTTGGTTCCTAAGAAACTTGAACAAAACGAGGCGTGACGAAATCGAACGACCAAATTACTTACCGTTTTTCTTTTATATCGTTTTAACTGTTGCATTTCGTCAAGAGCAGAGTGTTTGTTTTCCGTGTTCTTCCTTTTTATTTTTTTGGTTTATTCTCGTCTTTTACAATCTTGAATTTGGTGCTCTCTTTGGTGTTCCTTGCATTTCATGGGCTTCCAAACAGGTTCTTAATGTTCGCCTGTAATGGTCTGAGAAGGCTTTTGGACTTTATGCTGTTGTATTGTGATGAAGGTTTCCTTTTCTTCTAAGCTATTTCATTGCTTCATTCACAGTTATCTTATGCGCTCTTCTTCTTCTTTTTTATAAATTTACAGGTAGGCGCTTACCGATTGGTTACAATTGTTGAATCACTAATATACTACTAATTGCAGCATTTAATATGGTAGAAGTTTTATATCTTATTATAATGTGATTTGCCATATTGGGAAAATAATTCATTTGTTGAATCACTAATATACTACTAATTGCAGCATTTAATATGCTAGAAGTTTAATATCTTACTGTAATGTGATTTTCCATATTGGGAAAATAAGTGTTTTTGGATGATTTATGAGAGCGATAATAACTTCAGCTAATTGTTTTGGACTAGGTAGTTTGAGGTTCATTTGAAGTTGTTGGGAACTATATACTTGGATTGTTATATTAACTACAGTAACCAGCCTATAATTGTTATTCCGTACCCCTTTTCATTATATCGAAAAGAAAGACATGGAGTAAACTGTGAACGGATTGATTTATTTGCCTTATGCATTTCTGCATTTAAAGAAATTTTCTACTGATAAATGTTGACCATTAACAAGAATTTATTGTCAAAATGATTTCATTCTCATAATATTGCAAATCACATTGTAAAATGCTGATAAATGTATCCTTTTGTAATGGTCAAATAACAGGGTCTTTTGGGGCTAAATTCATATTACACGTGGGGTTTTTTCTGTAACAGCAAATTGCTGGGGTTCTTGTGGTGAATAACTTTATTTAGGTTTGGTAATATTGTGTTTATTATCACCGAGGCAGTAGAGAAAAAATTTCACTGAGAAAGAAAACTAAAACCTTTTTGAGAAGTTATTTTGGTTTATAGGGTAGCAGCGATGGCAAGGGTGGTGGCTTCTAAACTGTAAATATGCCTTTTAGTTAATTCATGTTTCTGATGGAATCAATGTTTATATTGTTTGTATTTGAAACATATTGAGGCTTTGTCAAATTGTTTGGTTCTAGCTGCAGGATTGTCTTTACATATGAGAGCCAATGAGAAAAATCACAAAATCTATTGTCACTGTTTGATTTATGCTTTAACATGTAGGACCAGTGCTGTTTAATTTTGGACATGGGCTTAAAGGAGATGGTTCCAGAACTTCTGACTAAAGAAGATCAGATAAATCAAACATTATGCAGGCATTCCTTTTCTAATTTAAACCATGTTTCTCCAGTGGTATTCTTGTACCTCCTGAAAGAATGTTACACTCATGGTAAGATCTTTTTCCTTGTTAAGGTATATTCTATTCTGACAGTTTTTGCTTCATTTCCCATTTTGATGCTTTGTAGAATGATTGACTGCTCTTTTTGGGGTCGAAATGAAACTGAAATCTTTATGAGTTAATGAGACGGGAAAGTATTTCACAAGTGTCATTTTCTTCTTTTTTCTCTCTCTCTAGTTTGAGCTATTTCTTTATTGATTGACTGACCAAGCAATTTTTTGGGAGTTGGCGCCTGTTTATAATTCTGAATGATGTTCATAAATAGCATGTCTAATTTATTCTGTTAATGATTATTGATCTTCTCCAACTTAAGTTGTCCATTAAAAAGTAAGACAGTTCTCAACAATGACATGCCACAGGTAGGCTGAAAGCTACAAATAAGTTCAGAAGTCTTCAAAATCAGGTCCACCAAGCACTGTGCAATTCTCCCCAGCCAGGACCAGCTACTTTTGTGCTTTGGTGCCTGTGTATCCTGCCCATGTTTGGAATTTACTCTGAAGGACTTAGCCACTTGGTTATATCTGCTCTTCATCGTTTATTAAAACGAGAAACAATTTCAGAAGACACCTTGAAAGCAAAAGTTCCAGCAGCTCACTTATTCATAAATATGGTAGGTGGCATAGTTAACCTTGATGAGAAAATTATTCTGAAGGTAACTGAAGTTTTCGACATCAAGTTGGTCGACATCATGGAAGCCTTATGCCAGTTAAATGCTGCAAATGCTTATGGGATCGATGTAGCCAAAACATTTGTGGAACAATATATTTTCAAATTGTTAGAAAATCGATCATATATGGCAGCTGTCACACTATTAGAACACTTCTCCATCCGCCAGTCTGGGCAGTCTTTCCTTGTCATGATGATGGATAACAAACAATTTAAAGCAGCTGAAAAATGGGCAACTTTTATGGGCAATTCGATGCTGTGCATACTTGTGCAGGAATATGTTGATAGGAACATGCTACAGCAAGCGTATGACATCATAAAGAAAAACAATCTGAGGCAGGAGTTCCCAAATATATTCCAGAAGTGCAAAGAAAGGTTTTATTTATTGACTTGCATCTGCTATAGCTTGTTCTATTTCTTTCATGGTTATGTGGTTGATCCCCTACCATAAAAGCAGGCAAACTAATTCAAAAATTGCACTGTTTGAAGCTTATTGAAGAAATTAGCTGAGAAAGCATTATGGGACCTTGCAGAGGCAAAAACACATGGAAATAAGCAGCTTATTCAATATTTGGTGAGCAGACATTAACATGCATGATGATTAAATATCACATATGTAATCTAATTTCCCTGAATCTGCAACTTTATTTCCAATACGTATCGGGATTTAATTTAGAAGTCTTTCAGCAATTATTTCATTTAAAATTTTTCAGAATTTGATACTTTGTTCCCTTGTTTGAATTGATGATGATTCTTTGAATATCAGTCTGAATTAAAGATGTTAGCAGTTTTATCAACAACATGAAAGAAAGGATGGATTTAGAATGGTAACAACTATAAAATGTGCATATAATCTAGGTCACCTTGTCATCATTTCTTGGTGTTTTTTATGATGTTTAATGCTTCAAAAGCATGAAAATATATTCCTTTTTTTTAATTTCTTGCATTTGGTCAATATCTATTTTTCTCCACCATATATTCATTTCTAAGACTTGCTTTCAAACACACCACAAGGTCTCTGAAACCTCTGTGATTCTAAACTATTTTTCGTTCCACACTATTTTGGTAATTGTGTGAATGGAAGTTCCTTGTGGTTTCTTTCCTAGGGGTTGATTATGAGATAAGTGCTCCAACTCTTCAGTAACTATGGTGTCTGCCCTCTGTTTGTTAAGACTGTCTATTGCCTTTTCTCCTTCCATCTGAAAAAGCTTGGGATTATATTGACTTCATTAGGGCATGTTTAGGATATGGTTTCTAGAGCAAATATTGTTTCAGTACACCTGTAATTTAAAGCTATATTTGAGTTTTGCTGATTTCTGTTTAGAAGGTTAATGGAAAAGGATAATTACCATTTTTAACTGTTTATGATTTTTGATATTTTTCCTTGAAAGTAAAATCAACTTAAAGATGATGGTTTGTTATAATTTTTAATTTTTAAGATTTACTTGGCTATGGAAGCTGGTTACTCTGAGAAGGTTGATGAACTCTGCAATCGTTACTCTCTTGAAGGATTTCCCATACCAAAAGGTAGGCTTTACTTTTGCTCATTTATGTTCACATCTGAGCTTGACAGATGAAGATGCTAAATTCAAAATGAATGCTCATGTCCTTTCCTTTCAGTGCAACTACTAATTGTAGAATTTGGACAATTTAGAATAGAATGCATAATGTCAACTGTTTATAGTGTTTATGATGGTTGTCATTGTTGAATCCAAAATGGTTTCTTAAATATGATCTCATTCAACCACCTAGGAGTACCTCTGTATCTACTAGGATTTTTAATCTTCGTAGGTGCATGGGGAAAAGTAACCTGTAAATAGTTATGCCTACCAATTTACGAAAATAAAGGACTTTTAATGTGTGGTTATTAAATTCTTTAAGCATATCAAAATGCATTTAGTCAATGAACAAGATGTGTGCAATTGTATGCCACAGTTTTCTGTTTATAATGAATTGAAAAGGCTTTTAATATGCTTTTCTAGAGAGTTACTTTACAGCAAGGAATATTCATAAAATCCTCATTCTGCTTGTTCATACAGAAAACTCAAGTTTTGGATGGCTAAGAAAGTAAAAACTATTCCTTTATAATTTGTTCTTTTGAGAGTTTTAATCTTCACACACATATTTGATTTCAATTTCATCAATGGACTCAGAAAAAACTGATTTAAGCCCAAGCAAGGAATGCCTTTATATTGAAGAAACTTTCTAGTGTTGCACATTGTTACTTTCGCCATTATGGGAATGGTAGGTGTTGACTCTGTTCTTAGGGATGAAGAAGCATATGCATAAACACTGTGTTGGACTACTCCACGTGTCTTGTTTCCAATTGTTTACAAGGTGATAGTTATGAACTCTTCAATTAGTCATATGAGGAATGCTCATGGTGCTTTACATTGTGCTTTTTAGGACCTGAGGCATGCCTTTTGCATGATAGATATTTAGACCTGAATGAGTTAAATGTTGAAGACGTTATTTGGGTCGATGAAGTTGATGGTTTGCGTGATGCAACGTGGCACATTGAGAATTGTAAAGTTGTGGGTGTTGATTGTGAATGGAAACCTAATTATGTAAAGGGCCGCAAACCAAACAAGGTAAATACTGAATTGTCTCTATATTCTTTTGCAGATCAATTGTTTTGTACATCGTTTTACAGATTTTGAACTTTGATTTGGTAATGTAGAACTAGGGAGTATGATGGTGTCAAATTGTAAGTATTTTGTTCTGTAGATTGATCTTCAGAAGCTTATATTACCATTTTCAATTTTATGCTTTCTTATCTATTACAATTGTCACCTGGTACAAAGATTCTTTCTTCTGTTCTGATTGTCTTTGATCGCTATAAAGTTAAGCTAGAACATCAGTTCTTCTTTTAACTTGGAGTGTTGTGATCAATTTAACAAACTCTATATCAAATAACTGTTGAAACTTCTTCCTAATAGAGGAAGAGAAGAAAATAATTTTTGAAATGTTGAGCTTTCAAGTGAAACTGCCATGAAATTATTTTCCCTGAGTCAGTAGATGACATGCAAACCTCAAATTTTACTTAATGGCTTTTCTGCAATCATAGTGCTGTCATCTTGAGAATTCCGCTCCCTCTCTCTCTCTCTCTCTCTCTCTCACACACACACACACACACACAAACGCACGCGCGCTCATTGCACTTGTCAATAACATGTGGTATAGTTGCTGCCCCAATTTGAATGTGGTCTGATTGAAACATAAAGCTTTCTTTAACCAGTGTTTATCATTTCACGTTGTTTCTTTCTTTGATGCAAACAAGTTATATATTTTTCAGGTTTCCATCATGCAAATTGCTTCTAAGAAGGTAGTTTTCATCTTTGACTTGATAAAGTTATTTCGAGATGCCTCTGATTCACTAGACAGCAGCCTAACTCGCATTTTGCAGTCCCCTAGAATTCTTAAACTTGGTAGGTTTTATCTATACACATTTCTGAGTGAGAATCCCTCATTGCCCATGTATTAAATTAAGGTCTTTTAGGATGGAAATATCTTTATGTTTATAGGAACCTCTTTGCCATGCTGCTTGTATAGTTTCCAGAGTCATTTACTGTAGGAACTAGGGACAGTGAGAAGTTGAAACTCTTATACTGAGCTTGATTAGTACTAGGAGTAACTGGGCCATTCAAATAATGACCCGTACCATGTGATTCTGCTATAAGTTATGGATCATTTCCTTGTCAGACATGAATCTTTAATTATTCGAAATTATCTTCTGATTCTGTGTTGACGACGTGATAATTTATATATAGAGAAGAGGAGAAGAATGTAGAAGATGCATATAATACTAAATTTAATGCTTGTTATTGATTTGTAGGTTACAACTTCCTGTGTGATATAAAGCAGTTAGCTCATTCTTACGAAGAGATGAAGTGTTTTAAGCATTATGAAATGTTACTGGACATTCAGAATGTATTCAAAGAACGACAAGGTGGTCTGTCAGGGCTTTCAAAGGTAAATTTTAAGATAAGAATCCTCCCATCACCTCCTTTCCCTGTCATATCTCTCGACAATCCCCTTTTTACCCTACATATTCTGTTTTCCACTAATTAGAAAATACTGGGAGCGGGTTTGAACAAGACAAGACGAAACAGCAATTGGGAACAAAGACCTTTGAGCCAGAACCAAGTATACCTTTTCTCTCCATTATGATTTGATAGATTCTAGAAGATATGATGTTACTAGTCTGAATCTTATCACTCTAGAGATGTAAATGTAATATTATCACTCTAGAGATGTAAATGTTCTCATGTTAATAAATTAAAAGGAAGGCTATATGTTCTCATATTAATAAATTAAAAGGAAAGCTATCTCCACTTCTATACACTCGCATGATCTAGTATTTTTGTAGAGGTGATAGATTTTCAAAGAATAGCTTGTTGTGTTGCATTATTTGTCTAGTGTTTTGGATGATTAACAGAGATTGGATTGGCATTTTCCTTTTGTATCCGGAATCAAACCTTGTGTGTCTCTCTCAAAGTTCCATTGGCAAAATGTTTACTTTCCCTGGATTTGAGTGTGTTTGTTATACATTTGTAAGAGCTGAAATTATACCAAATCCATTGATCTTTAGTTGACTTCTAGTAAGAACTCAAGTAAGCTGAAGCAATGACATTTTGCAGCTGGAATATGCAGCTCTTGATGCCGCTGTACTTATCCATATATTTCACCATGTTGGAGATCAGTCTCACCCTACTGGAATCCCCGAGGACCCTCACATTGAGTGGAAATCCCATATTGTAAGTGAAGATACTAAGTTATCAATATGCATTTGTGGATTGTGGTCCTGTGTGTTTTCTGGCTAGCGTTACTAGGCCTGATTGATCGATTCCTCCACTAAGAGACTTTCGTTGAGGTAACGTTCTAATATCTTCCTATTTTACGTACAGGTTTCTCACATGGAGAAGCCCAAGCGGGAGAAGAAAAAAAAAGAGAGAGAGAGAAAGGGAGAAGTAAAGGATGTGTTTGTTGATCACGTTTCAGAAAATTAACTGCCAAAGTTGGGACTTGGTTTATTCCCTTCTCAATACATAATTGTGCATATCATCTGTTCTATTTACTCTAAATAGTGAAGGCTGCTGTGCACGAGGACAAGGTTTTAATTTTGGAGACATGGGAATTCGTTAACCAATATGCAATGTGTAGCAAATATTAATTATGTAATACTGGCGGGCTTGATACGCTGATGGGTCAATTGAACAGGAGGGCTAACTCACAGATGCTCTCTCTGTCCATATTGCACCTGCTCGCCGGTGTCCTTCTGCTTACTCCCTTGCTTGTTCATTTGTTCTACCCAATGTTCTCAAAATTGGACCGGTCATCGAACCGGTCACCGGTTTGACCGGTTCGACCGGTTTAACTACCGGTCAAACCGGTGTGACGTAATAATTATGCAATAATTATATTTAATTATATATAATATTAAAAATATTAAAAAAATTAAAAATTAAAAATTAAAAATAATAAAAAAATAAAATTAATTGGACCAGTGGTCGAACTGGTCAAACCGGACCGGTCCGACCGGTCAAAAACCGGTCAATTGACCGGTTTTGACCGGTTCACACTGGTCCAATTTAAGACCGGTTTTGAGGTATAACTCGGACCGGACCACCGACCGGTCGGACCGGCCGGTCCGGTCCAGGTTTCAAAACACTGGTTCTACCGGAAGGGTATTAGGTCTGTCTTGGAATAGATCTCAAATCCCAAGGGTAAGTTTTGTTTTTTTCCTGGCCAACTTTTCTTGCTCCTGTCCTGTCCTGTCCTTTTTTTTTGTTAAGAAACGATTTTTGACAACCATAGTTGCCAATTTCAACTTTTCTCTTAACAAGTATATGGTGCCCATTGCTTGTGACAAGAGCTTGACAACTTTAGACGAATTGTTCTTCCCGCCCTTACGCTCCAACCCAACATCCAAACTTGTGGTTTCCTTAAGGCCCGTTTGATTGAGGGGTTTAGAATGGAAGGGAATGAAACGTAACACTCTTCTATTGTTTGTTTGAGGGTTTCATAATAGAATGAGATGGAATGAGATGAAAGCGGAGGGTTTCATGTTACGTTCCATTCCATCCGAAATAGTGAAAATAAGAAACTTCTAATTTGAAAGGTTTAGGATGAAACGTAAATTAATAAATACATATTACCTAATATATCCTCAATAATTTTTCTTAATACCAACTCTGACCAAATCATAATATTAATATATTAAATAGAATATAATAATATTTAATATAATAAATTTTATTAAATAATTA